>CAWYPN010000106.1:0-19146 GCA_963966035.1 Acleris laterana
AAACGAAATGACATGTCACTGAGCCGAATAAATCCGCTATGTGAGGGTGTCTTTGGATAGGTCTTTTAAAAATAGTGCGGGTTTCTGAAAACGATTTTTCGATTAATGTTTCCGTTTGGGAAATATTAAGATTGGAAGAGCTATTTTTTCGTTAGAGTCCGGTGATCCCCCGCCGTACGGCCAAAACTACAATAACTACCATTAAAAATCAGAAAAAATATCTTAAATGAAAGCTAAGCAACTTGTAGACTTGATTGGTTCCTGAGATACATACATATGAATAAGGTTCTGTTGGCACCTTTTGGCCACAGAACCCTAATAAAGCATTTGTGAAGTCAGCTTCACACTTTTATAGTAAACGACCGAATGACCGCCCTGGGCCTAGTGTACAAAAGAGCATATTGAACATTACACGGTTTAAACATTATTAACGCAAGTTATGATTTTAACTTTGATCAGTTTATTGACCTACGAAAGTTCTACGGAAACTGTTGACTTCCCAAACGTCAACTTTAACCGCTCGGGGCCCTCACAACACTGTTTCTGATAGATTTCCAGAGCTCCAAAATACTCGGTACAGCCATGTTCATTGTATCATGAGTAAAGACAATGTAGCATCAAGCCCCAGGACAAACTGTGTAGTAGGGTGTTTCTTAGAAAGGTTCTACCTTGTTTACCACTAAAATTAAGAAACGTTAACTTTTCCGTTGCGCTACGAAAATTTGACATAAATATATTTAAGTACATACTATCGTCAACGTTCATTAGCATTATCTCAAATTTAATAAATGAAGCAGATTCAATCCTCACCCGTTGGTAATATGCTTGCACTTGCTACAGGAGTTTTGTCTGAGATACCACCATTTGTCTTATAGCAGTATAACTAATTTTCGTAACACAACGGAAAAGTTAACGTTTCTTAATTTTAGTCCTTAACTAGGTACGATTATACGCCAAGTAGAGGCCGTTATGTCGATTGAAATCTCCTTCGAGTATTTCTGGCGTAGCTGTATACGGCGCTACATCGTAGTGCCACTACGAGGTTTCGTAGCTCCGCCCGGCGTAGCGCTCGGCCGGGCTCGACGGCTCGTGGAATATTCATCCCGGACATTAGCGAGATTATCTCGGCCTCTATTACACTTTGTTCTAACACTTCTAGCCCATCTTGTTCTCAATATCATTATTGCTTTTTTACAATACGGCCGCGTTCACTGTCAAGAGAGAAGAGCTAGCGATAACGTTTATAACACGATAACGATTTGATATAGTTTAAGATAACAAGTAGGGCCTCTATTTAACACGGTAAAAACAATATCGTCTTTGACCAGCTGGCCTATTGCTTATCGCACTATCAATCGCAATCGAATTAAATTGTTTTTATTTTGTGTAAAGGCAAGCATTCGATGTTCAAAATGAAAACGATTGTGATTTCGAGTGCGTTAGGCAATAGCCCTGTTATCGTATTGTCATCGTTTTGATAGTTTTTATTTACTTGACAGTAATGGCGACCATAACAGGCCAAATACCATTTGGATTTTACCGCCTAGAACACGATAGGCTTCAGAACATTAAAAAAACCCATACAAAAACAATATGACGTCATAACTCCTCTCCTTCTTTGTTTTTTTATCGTGGGTCAAATTGATTCTTATGGCCTAAAGATCGATCGTTCCGATTTTCATGTTTTTAACGCCATTCGCAGAACTTTACTGTAATTCGGGGCGCACCGCCAGCAGTACAAAACGTTGATAATATAATGACAACTCAAACACGATGTGGTTTTTGCCGCCTAACATCTCGACCTTGTCGCAGCACTTTTCCGCTTCGTCCGCTTTTCTGTAACAACGGCGTGATCACTCTAAAAAGAAAAAAATAACTGATAAAGTAATTTGACTTAACAACTTGAACTTGAGTGTTCATTTTACTTTTCTAAATATCTACATGTGTTTACGTACTGTGTGTGTTTAAGAGTGCTTCGGTTTCATCATAATTGAACTTTTAAGTTAGTTCTATATAGGTCGGAGCACTCTCGCAGTCACTATTAATGTATTCCGGGAAACATTATTCTCTTTTTTCCAAAAGACTTGATTCGCTGAAGTATCAATTCAATTCATTTTTTTTATTTCAGACATGTGTCCATAGAGGGTTAGTTATAAAAGTTTTATAAAGCTACGTTAGTAAACACAATGTAAATATTTAAAAAATCCTATATATAATTAGCTCTGGACTCCATATGAATGGAGTCCCAATGGGCTAGGAAACCGCAACCAGCGCTGAAATTAATCTTTCAAGGAATCAAATGTTCATTTCTAGAATGTCCTCACACCGACATTTATCTACACTTAAAAGAGCATTTCCCCCCGCGCCCGCGCCGCGCCCGCCGCCGCGCCGCTCCCGGCTGATCGGATCTCGCCAGAACAATGAATTTTTAACCGCTTCCCTTATCGGCCCATTCCGCAGAATTATTCAAACCCTTTCTCAGAACTTATCTGGCAGCTTTTTAAAATGTTTGTACTTGTTTATCTGAAATTGGTCCACATTTTTACCCTTTGCTTCAAAATAAACTCGGGCGGGTAGCAAGTTTAATTGAATTTTGATGCGGGCCATCTGTCCGCGCCGCCGCCGCGCCGCGTGAGCTTCGTCTAAACCGCTCCCAATTAAACTCATAGCGGCCCTAAACCGTCCTCATATAACATTCAGCGCTGTACTCCCCGGTTTCGTGTTGTTTGCTGCCTCATTTTGGTTCAAAGGAACTTTACATGTGAAACCGCTGTTGGGATTTGACTTCGCACGGTGTAAATTACCGAGGTATATTTGTATTAAAATGCAGAAATCTACTACGAAAAAAAAATGTCTTTGCGTTTTGATGCACAGTTTCTATTCGTAGACAATCTACCGAGATGACATGTTTACAATTAAAAACACGTGTTACTTTGAGAGATAAACATGAACAAACTTATTGCTATGAGTGTCTCATCCGTAAACGTGGAGCGGGTGATCCCGGCGTGCTCGTCCGCGGCGGGCCTCTGTATTGTCTCAAACAATATTACTTTTCGCGACACGACCGTCTTTGTTCTGTCTATGTTACTACGGCCTAAACTCCACATGTTTTGGCCCATCCTGCTACTAAAGTTTAACTATACAGGGTGTTAACGGGATCGTGATACAAGTGATCACCTCTGTGTTCTGCCCGCGAATATGAGCAACTTTCCCTATGGAACCAGCTTGGAAATCGGGAAAAAAAAATCAGCTGCTTCATACATTTTGGTCGAGTACCTACCCCTGTTCTTGTTCTATGAAACAGCTGATTTTTTTTCCCGATTTCCAAGCTGGTTCCATAGGGAAAGTTGCTCATATTCGCTGGCAGAACACAGAGGTGATCACTTTTATCACGACCCCGTTAACACCCTGTATAGTTGACTTTGTGATATCTAATAGTGAAACAGAACCATCGTAAGATATATAATATGATTACAAAACGATAACGATTAAGATGCAAGATAGGGTAATGAAATATGGCATAGAGGTCCAATACAGAACGCATAAAAAAGAAAAACAAAAACAGGGTCATGCAACGTATACGCATAAGGCACGTCACAGGGACAGAGTAATGCAGTAGTCGATACTGTTATGCTTAACGCTGCGAAGTGTCGGGGCAGCTCCGCCGGCCGCCCGGCGCCGCGCGCGCAGCTCCCGCTTATTGCGCTCTGCAACCGCTGCCCGCGAGTGCTCCTTCGCTGCACATATTTATTTCAAATGGTTCGCTTGGTGCACTCGAGATCAGCGCACGTTGCAAGCAATATTGTAGCGTTCCTCGCTCGGACACGCGCTGCTGGTCGGCGAGGAGACGCCGCACGCACGGGAACGAGTCCTTAGTTAACTACTATCAGCTCACAGAGCATGTTCGGTCTTGTATCAGCCACTTCGGCCAGTACTGCTGCTGGTCTTTTGTGGTAGATCATGATTTTTTCCTGCCTCTGTCCCTAAAAACGTAAGCTTTTGTTAATTTATTAAATAGAAATAAAATAATTTTACAATGCTTCGTGTCTCCTGGCACCTGTCCATGACACCACAGTAAATTAGTGACAAAGTATTTTATAATTTTCCTCATCCTCCAAAATCTTAAATATTACTAGGCCTCTATTCTGCAGGGTAAATCATATTGCCTTTGACCTTTTGCCGTATTGTCAACTTATTCCCATTCACTTGACACTAATGGCGGCCGAGTTAACAACAATACCATAACACGACAAAAGCAATATGGTTTTACCGAGTTGAACCAGAGACGTCCAACAATATTTTTTGGTTTTGATAACTCGTATTAACTTAACAGTAATGGCGGCCGAGTAATTAATAAACCAGGTGAATTGCGGGTTTATAGCTAGGATAGAGGTCCTGACCGATTCTGAATGACTTGTCAAAGTCAACAGATTTATGCAATTTGTATCTTTATTGCTCAAAACGCATTCAACGTAAAAATCTCGGGCAATCGATTAAATAATATTTAAATTACACGCGTTTGTCGTTCCGTGGGACCTCATATTGTTCCTCCATATACATGCTGCGCGTTCAGCAAACAATCATCTCCGGCGGCGCGGGGCGGCGCGGGGCAGCGCGGCGTTACGCAAATGTTGGCGCTTGTAATTGGGTCTCGTGTGACGCACTCGCGCGTCGCTCGCGGTCCGACAAAGCCTTTTATTTCGGGTCCGGCTCAGCCCCGGCCGCTAACAAGGCCGGCCTTGCGTCAAGTCCCACGGATTAATGGGTGGTTATGCGACATCTGACACGAACCTCACGGCCCGGCGCGCGGCCGCCCAATGTTTTCATGTGTATTTAGGCAAAACGGACATAGTGATTAATTGTAAAACCGATAGTTCTGTTATAAACGACCTAAAGCTGCCACTGTATATAGATGTATATCTTATCCTGGTATTAACCCGCTTCACTCGGTTGCTATAATTAAAAGATACTCCAGCTGCACGGCATGCATCCCGTTCGAGTACGTGAGCTAAATGGGTGAACAATGTTAGGCAAATCTAAACGGAGACTACTAAATACATTATTTCAAGATCATTTACCTTCAATTTAATACAGATTGAATATTCAAGTTTGCATTTACATGTCACATATCCACTGAAAGCAGCAGTAGGCACAGCCTGCGTGTGCGCATGCTCGCTACGCCACAGGACGGGTTGAGTTTAATCAAGTCGGGTTACGAGACGAGGACATACACTTGATTCTGCTTATTGCACCCACGATGGCACGCGTCGCCATGATTCAGAATGTGAAAAACTGTTTTCAAATAAATACTTACCATACAATTTTTATTTTTATTTAAAGGTCATTGTTCTGATTACCATTCAACTAACTATTCTATCAAAATGAAGCGCAACACATTCGAATGTTTGAGTCTCGTGTGCATGTTCATCAATCAATTTGTTTATGAATCTTGGTTTTTACTTTGTTAGGATAACTTCCAGTTTATCAGTCAACATTACTACAGCAACATTAAAGTAATCGTCCCCGCCGTATCAGTGGAAGTAACCGCCAAGCATAACGTAACGCCACTACTTGACTCGGATCATTAATGCAGGCCCGAGTTAGCGCCTGAAGTCGGCCGTCGCAAGCAGCCGAGCGACGTCTGCGGCCGCGCTAGCCACTACAACTTCGCCACAACGCTCCCGTCTATAGTCGTCTACGTATAGTCGGGCCGGACGGGTCACGTGCGGTTTGCTCTACATCAGGGAGCTCCGGTTCCGCAGAGATATAAGTAGTGTATGTTTGTTTATTTGTAAGTGACGCTTGTCGCCCCTACGGCGTGTGCCGCGGCCGCGGCTTCGCGCCGCGCGTCACACCCGGAACTCGCCGCGTAATTCGATTCCGGAACACTTCATAATGTTCGTTGGCTGATTAACAATTCCAATGTGAGGCTGCACTCGATCCCCGCCGCCATTAGTCCCCGGGAGAGATGCGCATTCACAATATTAACTCACAAACTGTAGTGTCAAATTTTACGAGATCCGCCCATTTTTATATTGCGCGAAGATCGGCACATATTTTACTTTTTATTCGTTTTTCGATCGCGACCATAGCGCGGGGGAGGGCAGGTACCGCCGCCGACTGAGAGATGTATTTCGGGGACAACCATCCGTAAACATTTATTGCGGCATAAAATAAAAAAACCGGCCGAGCATGAAAGTATTTCATGGCCCTGAAATATTGTTGCGCGTTTTCTTATCCGTTCCGTGTAGTGGTCAGTAAAATGGTTCGCGTCAGGGGTTTTATGATGGACGGGCGTCGTTACGAGCCGGGCTTTTTGTAGAGCTCGCGCGCGCCGCGGACCGCGCTGACGCGGCGGCTCGGGCGCGCCGCTGACACGAACGCCTCTCACGCGCTGGATTGACGTCGTACATCAAATTAATTTGATTTCCCCATTTAAATAGTTTTTGCAAGTTCAGAATTCGTAATACTTTGAGTAAAACGTGGCAGGTGGCACTCGTCGGCGCTCAGTGCAGTCACCGGAGGGCGGCGGCGTCGGAGGCGTTTAATTGGTCGCCGCGCGGCGTCAAGGCCCGGCGGAAATAGCCGCGCCAGACACTCGGCCGCCCGCGCCAGCGACACGCTTCCTCGACTGCAGCCACCGGTCACCGCCACCTCACTCATTGACTGCACTCGACGTTGTCAACTGTAATCACTATTACGATTACTATGACGACAGAGGGCCCTCCAGCGTCGAGCCCACTCTCTTCTTTTGGTTCAATTCCTTTGTTTGTGTTGTGAGATCACTTTCCACCAGATGATCGGCCGGCTCGCTTTCCTCTTCCGTGAATATTTTATCTGCGTGATATGTAAGAGCATTTATTTTTCCCTATTGGATTATAAATCCGTCAAACAAACGTTAAGTAAACGATGGGGAGGGACTCGTGTTAGAGGTGGAAGGGCATATCTCGGGTAACACGCGCTGCCGTCTCCGCTATACCAAATGGGTCAGTATGGTGAAGTCGGAAACTATGAGAGATAGCGAGATCTGTACTTAGGAACCTAGACGTCGATTTTAGATTTAATAATAATTACATTCAAACTTTTTTATTAACTCTCATACATAACCGGGAATCGAACCTGGTGAATATTTTTGTAACCGCGTTTAAGTAAAAAGGACCAAATTTGCCTATGAAACCTTGTGTAAACACAACTGACAGTAAATTAGACTAAAATGCCCACAGTTTTATTAATTTGCTAGAAGTCGTGAATAATATGAATCGATCATCAATTATCTCAAGAGACCACTTATGCATATCTTATCTGCATCCCTATTATATGCACCCCATAAAAATACGAAATGCAATCTTGCGATCGTTACCCAAAAGAATTAATCTTTGCATTCAACAGAATGGCTACCATTTTGAACATTTACTGAACTTATTGGTGGGTTTTTCTTTCAATTATTTAAACAAGATTCCATTAGTGTTATGATTCTTGCGACTTGCAGAATTTATACACATTGATTTTGACCAGGTTCGATTCCCGGTTATGTATGAGAGTTAATAAAAAAGTTTGAATGTAATTATTATTAAATTTAAAATCGACATCATGGTTCTTAAGAACAGATCTCGCTATCTCTCATAGTTTCCGACTTCACCATACTGACCCATTTGGATTGTACACCCTAACGTAAAGCAGACATCTGATTTTCCACTAATTTATTCCGAGCCTAATTTACAAGGCACATTAAAACGTAACTAACTTATTTCTCTCACGCTTTAAACTTCATGTAGTCTAGACACAAAAACGTAAGTACTGAGTTACTGTAGCTAAACCCTTTGTACTTTTTTACCTAAACTGTTTGTCGACCGTTCTCTCTATCTTTCCCCTGTCTGTCTGTCATAAGCACAAAGGAAAAAAGAATAGCGTTTTAATAACTTAGTCCCCGGCTTGTTAGTAACGGCTTATTTACTGGATTAAAATGTATTTTTGTTAAATTTTATGTTCATACCAAATCCAGAATGCCACAGACCACTAACGATTATTTTGCAAATAATTCGACATCTGGCAAAAAAATGTAAACGGTCATTGGGCGTTAATATGGTGGATTGGAAAGTATAAGTAAACAAAAAGCTTGAGCTGAAAATGACAGATTTTTTCATAGCAAAAATTAATTTCAAATACAATTAACCTGTTTATTTTCGAGTACATTAGCATCGCAAAACTGAACTGATACGATTTATTTCATACATCATTGGATAGCTCTCCAATTAATTGAATTTTTTTTTTGGATTGTAAGTGTATTTGAAAGAAAATTTACTCATCTTTTGTATAAAAGTAAAATAAATAAAAAAATATGTATTTGTCCAGATACGACACGCAGCGAGGCGGCGGCGCGGGCGGCGGGGGCGGGGCGGGGTGCATTGGATTAGTTCCGCCGGATACCGCGCCGTCATCGAAGCCGGCGCGGGCGCCAATACCGCTCGATGGGATATGGGGGAATATCTCTATGTTTATTCACTACCCGCGACCTGACACCCCCACTCCCCATCGGTCTATACCCAAATTGTAATCGGAATTAATTTAGTTCGGAATCACTTTCTCTTTATACTTAATTTTAAATATGAGTTTTTGAAGTTCCATTAAGTACCTTAATCATTGTAAGTATTCCAATTGTATCTATTGAGTTCGTTAAACAGGAAACGGCAGCACATACTCGTATGTTTTTATGCTTAAAGTATCGTTTTCAACGAGCGCAAAAATGCAATAAACCGCTGTAGGCAGAGATCATAGCAAGCGTTATGTGATCAGCGTCCAGGAGCGCAGTGTACAATGGGACGTGACCGCCTGGCGTAGGGGGACGGGGGGGGGGGGGTTTGTGCAGCTGGCAGTCTTGAGGGGCAGCCAACGCCGGCCGCATCCACACACAACGCCGGTGCTAATCTAATTCATGAATTGCTACCATCTAAGGAACGTTGCAACACGATACGAGTACGTAAAAATACAACTGATACTATATACTGATATATGAACACACAATCTGTCAAGCTATCTTATTATTCCAGTACGGAGTGCAAAAAAGTCTGTGTATTGATGAAAATGGGTAATTCCTGTATTAATAATATCGCTTTTCCCTAACCTAACCACCCATTACATTTTATATTATAATATTTATAATGTGTGTGCAATAAAGAGTTCGCATACATACATACACAGATAAAATACCGACTCCATTATTCGAGGATACAGTCAAGCGCAGTATAGGTACTATCTGGGCCGAAAAAGTGTGATATTCATAAAAGTGAATATACATCATGATGTATAATCGAGTAGGAGAATGGTGCGGAATAACCTGCGACCTCTTTATGAACTACATCTCGTGAGAAAATAGAACGCGCAGGAAAAATAGGGCTTCACCTGCACATTGTCAGTGGAGACGTGGAACTGACATCTAATCTGAGTCAATTCAATACACAAGAGGTAAGTCCTCTCCCGTTCCTGTGCCCGCCAGGGTTCATAATGCACATGCATTATATACTTGAGAATTGAGTAGTGTTAGTCTAGGTTGCGTAAATAAATAATACGGATGTTCTAGATCTAGTCACGATAGCTCTAAAGTTTTTTCGATGACTAGAGACCAAGTGAGACACATAACGCCAACGTAACGTTCAAAATTAAATGTAAAATATATATTCAAAGACGGGTTGTTCTTGCACTCATCTCAATCGCCGGAGGAACGCAATCACCGGCGCGTTTACGGCCGACGCCGGAGTTACGACGGCTCGTAATTCTCCGACTAAGCCTACAATAATGAAGCAACTTTACAATCGAAACGAATCCTTATCAAATATCCTGCCGCCGCGTTGGTCGCAATAATAATAAATTAAGTTTATAGGGTCCGGGCGATAAGGCCATAAGATTATACCGACGACAGACATACCCGAGCTACACTCCCAAAGCCAAAGTTACCGTTCCCGTTCTCTCGACGGTACCGAAAATGAGGGGTGACAGAGATAGAGTATTCGGCTGCATTTAATTTAGTGGCTCGAAGTGACCTAGGTGGCTAAGTTCGGCCGGTAAGGCGACTCGTGCCAACCCGCGTTATCGTCCCGGGGAGCGCGCGGCGCCGCGAGCGATGCACCTCGCCGGTGGCGGCGCCGGCACCTCGCGCGCCGCAGCCTTGGCTCACTTGGCGCCCCGCCGCGCGCCCGCTCGCCGTGACCCGCCGTACGCTGCGTAATCGCTGCACTGCTTCATAAAATCTACGCCAACACGTACGCTCCCGCCGGGGAGTAAACGGTCGACGAGGTCGTCTTTTCTTTGAGATTGTCTAACACAACTCGGATTCTGCCTTGTTTGTGTCTTTTGTTTAGAATTCAAGTGCTAGCACTCGTGAAGCATGCGCGTGCAACGGCAAACTGTTAAGACTGAACGATATTTAATGAAACTTGAGTATTTTAACGAACATAGAAAAGCCATGTCAGGTTAAGCCCGATACTGATGATGATGTCCATATTCCTGGTCGTTCGTCGTCGGCACACGCGCGACCACCTCCGACAGTCGCCAACAAGATGACTTCACGGTCGATAGACGTCTCAAACAATAAAATAATATAAACAACGGTTCTATTCTCAGGCAATAAAATTCGATGTAATGATTTGATCAAATGACATTGTAACGAACTTCAATGCAATGTGACCTCGTTATTCCCATTAGAGTGTTTACTTACAAATGTAGACGAAGCGGATGAGCAGTCTCTTTAAAATATGGTGTCGTTAATAAAGTGATTATCCATGTTTGACGCCGCAGTATCGAGCCCGCCGCTGTCGGAAGCCGCGCTTCGCCGCCAATCATAATTGGGAATAAAAGGCTTTCCGCGCCGCCGCTTAATTAAACTACCGCGGACGGGCGGTTGCACTCAGCGAATAACATTTACCGTCGTATCGCTAACTCACTTAGACTTCGTCCGAGCATAATGTGCCTTTACTTTTTAGACTTGTGGAGTCCAAATTAAAATCTATGAACTTTTGTCCATGAAGCGGTACAAAGAGCACACGCTGCGATGCCGGGTGACCAATTACGAGTTTTTGCGACGCGACACAATCCGTATTGGTTTCAGCTGCGGGACTGTCCCAGCAAAAATGTTAATATTGCCACTTTCCTGGGTTTGGAAACTGTCCGGGATAAGTGGATGGGTGTTAAATTGTTCTTTTTCTGGTAGTTGAACTGTGAAAATTATGTTATATTTAGAAATCTGTACGTGTGTAGAGACATGTTGGTTACAGATCTATTCTATAGTCGGAATTGTAATTGGTCGGAAAAGTTTGTAGGTCCTCGTCTTGCTGTGTCAATCAGCTAATTGATAGGTCTAAGGCTCACTGAGGAACAAGATAAATAACTACGAACTTTCTCGACCATAACGATGTCGTATCGTATGTTTATTCACTACAAGAACTAGGTAATAGATCACATTGTTTGCGCGAAACAGCTCTAGCAACTGAGATATACGGAACGATGGCAATGGCGACTGCGGAATTCTAACGGGGGTATATAGTCCTGTGCATGTGTGTGTAGGTGAGACCGCAGCCGGCGCCCGCGCAAGCGCCCGCCGAGACCTGCTAAGTACAAACAGATTAATAATGTAGCTCGGACGCACAATCCACCCCTGCTATATAAACGACTTAAGTCACGATATTAAAGATGCAATTTCGACCATATAGTCGCGTAGTTCAGTATATAATCGTGACCTACATATAAAGATATCGATCGTTGTGACTGTAGTAACGGAAATTATAATAACTAATTCAAACCGCGCTCCCTCACAGCAAGACGCTCGCGGTCGTGTCTGCTTAAAGATGCGGGGTGACTACAAGCTCGCCACTCGGGCAGAGGACAAATTAATTGTTGAAGGACGAGCATTGACCGCGGCGCCAAGGTACGAAGTTAGAACGGAACTGCGTAATAGCGGTACCATTGATATTAAAATATTAATTAGGTACGTGGGGTAGAGCCGAGGTCACACTGTACTTTAAATAATTCATTCATTTAGATACCGGACCTAACTAAAATCTTATTCTGATGCCATTCAATTTTGAATTTAAATTTGAAAAAGTACATTACTTGAATACGTTGCATGAACATCGGTATTAGGCCACTGCATTTCTTCCTCTCGAGTCAGTTGAGGTCTGATGTGTAGTGTAGTATCAAGTCAGGTGTAATACTGAAAACCGCAAGAGATAAAGTTCACCCTTTGTTTAAGTCAAAGTTTATTAGGAAGTCAATTCGCAGATCCCTGTTCAGCAATCAGGCGGCATGGGTAATAAGTAATCCTAAATTCCCAGGAATACTCGTAGGTACGTACGTGATTCCGAGCACGCCCGCCGCCGCCGCGCCGCCCGCATGGTGCCCGGGTGAGAGACGACTCCGATCCGTCACAACAGCCGCCGCGCTGAACGCCCGACCAGAGCACTATTGCAGCGCCGGGTGCACTACTGGGTAGAGATTCTGTAATCAACGCCGGTCGTACGGACTGTCGAGTGATATCCAAGCGGCGAGATTAAGTAGTCCCGTCAGTGCGAACAAAACACATTGTAGCGCATGCATTTTCAATTTAGCAGCACGATGGGTCGAACGTATAAGGCTGCTTAATTGAAAATGCACGCGCTATCACTCGACAGTCCGCACGACCGGCGTTGTTTACAGAATCACTACCCTGCAGTCACTGTAAATGCTGGTCGAGTGTGGTACAAATTTATGGACATTTTAAGCAAACACAGAGCGGAAATAACAATAATAATAATAATAATAACGCAGGGCAGCTAGTGGCGAGCTGTTGGTGAGTGGCGACACCACGTACCTGATTGCTCCCGAGGGTAGGTCCTGTTCCTCACCTCACGCTTGCCTTCACCGGCCGGCTGCGGTGTACAATGACGAGGAACAGACCCTCACCTCTGGCTTGCCTTTATTGGCCGGTCAGAGTGGAGCCGCAAGAGCTATATGCTCGAAGGGTGGATGTGTTGCATAAGTGGCGAGTGGGCACCTTATGGTCGTTTAAAGTCCAGAAGCACCTCTCCACCCTTAGCCCCTCTGGAACTGTTGCCTCCCTGCTGCTATATATATGCGGCTATTTCGGGAGGCCCATTCCATTGAGTTGGCGAGTCACCGCCTGCCATTTCAACCAAAGTAATTAGCATTGGCCAGGCAGGCGCCGTAGTTTCATCAATAGCCTAGGTCACCAATCCATATCAGTTCATTCATAGAACTTATTATTAATGTTCCCATCCTTCTTAAATAGTCTCTTCTAATCGGTGGTTGTCCGTGGGAGCATACCTCTATAGTTTGAACTCAGGGACAATCGCCGGTTGGTATCCCATCACTTTACTAAATTAAACTTGTCTAAAGGGCCTCTGCGTGTTGGCTTCGGCTCCATGTACGCCTTCCAAAGGTCCGGGACTCCCATAGTTCCGTGATTGGTAAAGACATACATAATAATAATAAGTCATTTATTTCAGGCAAGTGTACCCATACATCATTAAAATTTAAAATTTACATAAAGTGATTAAAAATAAAGCAATAAATTAGAATTAAATACATTAAACACGGACACAGCATAAACCGACAACTACTTCTTTTCTTTATGTTTCCATGTTGCGAAAATTTAAATTATTATTATACATTCAATTGTAAAACCGTGAGGCGAAGTTTGACGGCTGTTTTGATTGAGAATGCTTTACTGGACGCTTGCTACAGGTACTACTAGTTCCTTTTCCTTTAGCTGGTGGTATTAGCAGTCAATTTGAGTAATAATCTAGTGCGAACCATGTTAAATACGAAACCCTCGATGCGCGAGTTCGACTAGCACTTGTTGCTCTCAGCGTGACTATAATATTAATATGTATATTCCTATACATATACATTTCTCCATAATACATATATAAACTCACGCTTTCGTTCCCAGAGAGAGGGGTAGGCCGAGTTACAGAGTTACCTACAACTCTACAAACTATGGACATTTTAAGCAAACACAGAGCGGAAATAACAATGTTTCCATGTTGCGAAAATTTAAATTATTATTATACATTCAATTGTAAAACCGTGAGGCGAAGTTTGACGGCTGTTTTGATTGAGAATGCTTTACTGGACGCTTGCTACAGGTACTACTAGTTCCTTTTCCTTTAGCTGGTGGTATTAGCAGTCAATTTGAGTAATAATCTAGTGCGAACCATGTTAAATACGAAACCCTCGATGCGCGAGTTCGACTAGCACTTGTTGCTCTCAGCGTGACTATAATATTAATATGTATATTCCTATACATATACATTTCTCCATAATACATATATAAACTCACGCTCTCGTTCCCAGAGAGAGGGGTAGGCCGAGTTACAGAGTAACCTACAACTCTACAAACGTTGATAATTCTGTAACAACATTTTACACAATCTGCATGATAATTTTTGAAATAACGAAACAAACAACCCGGCATTTTTAATGAGTAGGTAGAGTATGTCCGAGAAGCGCAGGTGGATTGTTTGATGCGCCATTAGGTCGCTCCAGCTGTAAAAGTAAAAGCCGGCGATCACCGCGCCTGGCCGCGCGGCGCGGCGGCGGTTAGGCGCGCCCCGTGTGCGGAGGAATTAATTACTCGGGTCCGCTCATTACATTCCGGCCGAGCCCTTTCCCACCTTTTAGTTTTACTCCATAACACGGCGCATTCTTGGGCTATTGGAAAACTACTCGAGGTGGAAAGCAGCCGGCGGCACCGGAGCCGGGTAAAGGCCTGAACACACGGTACGCGGCGGCGGCTAACCGGCGCGGTGACATGCATTGCTCGCCCCCGATGCATGTGGCAGTAGAACACACATGTAACTTTTTTTTTATATCTTATGGCTGGATGGAGAGCACAAGGCCGAGATTCTAGGCGGTAAAAATCATATCGTCTTTGTGACCGTTATCGTATTTTCAATATTTTGATAGCTCTTATTAACTTGTCAGTAATGGCGGCCGAGTACATTTTTCAGTACCATCACAGATCAAAGACGATACTGAATGATTGCAAATGCGGCTCTAACACTCACGGATGGAAAATTACAATATCTCACCGGCTGCCCGCTGTTTGTTTATTTACTAAAAAATTGTTGAGCAACTACCTATTGATAAAAATACAATTTTATTTTCAAGCAAGTATTATAAATGTACACTATAAATTAATTCATTTTTAATTGACTGCGCAATAATAACTAAATTTTCAACATATTCGAGGGGTGCAGGCGTCGCGTGCGGTTCCGTCCGCCCGCCGCTCGCCGTGTGCGCAGGCCTCTAGCCGCCGCCGCTCGAGTGCCGCCTGCATTCCGCCGAACCAAATACCTCGCCGCGCCGCCGCCCCTACCAGGGTCCAGTGAGCGACGCTCGTAGCCGCGTCTACTCCATTGCTTCTTAGTTTGTAGTGGAGAACAGTTAGTGCCCTTCTGGAGCAGCATCAGACTACGTTGCGTATCGGCTAGCGTCCAGGGGCGTCGGGCAGCGGTCCGGTGCGGCGGCCGGCGGCCGGGCCGGCACGTGACATCACGAACACTTCACCCGGCACGAACCCTCCATATCCCCAGCTAACTATATTATAAACCGCTTATGTACCAGATCTTAACCTAGATACGCAGATATTACAAATGAATTTCGGGATCTTGCTGGATTGTTATTAATCCGGGCCGGAATGAGCGCCCCGCGGCTCACGCGCGTTTAGTGATAGTCGAAGCGTGTTCGAGTCACGGGTCTGTCCCAATAAAGTGATAGGAATTCGTTTGTAGCCGCGTGTGAGCTCGCTCGTACACCCGACGGTTTCTTATAAACGGAGCAGGGCGCTCTCTGGCGCCGCTCCGGTCCGCACCGGAACAACTTAAAATAATGGAACGTAATAAAACTTGAACTCCCGCTTATTAAGCGGGCCGAGTCCCTGCGAGCTGTCACCGAGCAGGTGCTCAGAATTAATATTCCCCTCGGTGACGTCTTGCGAAACAAAGAATGGCGGCCGCAGGTTCCTAATTCATGCGTATCCCATTTACGCGTATTCGGTAGGCAGGAAACAAAGGCACGCAGTCCTTTGTGCACTAAATAACATTTGGAATGAAAGCGAGTACAAACAGCGGCGGCGGCGTGTAAACGCGCGGAGCGCTCGCATTGTGGCGCGCGTGTTTGAGAACAAGTTCATTAAGCCGCTCATTGCGCCCGTCGTCCATATTTGCGGCGGAGATGCCGCGCGCTCGGCTCGCGCCGCGCGAGTCAATAACGCCCGCGCGGCTGATAAGGTTTTATGCCCCTTTGCCTCCAATTTCCCTTTATCGCAGGTGGCGGTGGCTCCTCGCGCCGCGCGTCGTCCGCCGCCGGCTTATCGCCGAGCGGCAGATGTCACTCCTCCGCCTCCATTTTTCTCACCGCATTATCATATTTTTTGTCGATATTATTGAGTAAACGTGACGGCAATTTTGCAGGCGATTCAAGCGAACGTCGGAATATTTCCCGGACCGAAAAGTTTTTGTCAAATTGTACAAACTTTGGGAGTCATCAAAGCGTCTATTCAAATTCAACCCCTGTGATAATAACATCGTTTAGAGTTATTCGTATGAAATGTAGACGCGCACACGTTTCGTATTAATAACGTATGAGCTGGCTGGCCACGTGGCAATAAGTGCCGCTGCAAGGAATGCCACCGCCCCCCCCCCCCCCCCCCCTTCAGACCCGAACGTGCAGCCACCATCCCGCGATGAATTATTAAACAACCCTTTGCCCCTCGACTTTTTAAAACATACCTCTAAAAAATTTTAGAGCTTCAGACAAAAGGCACTTTGCATAATTATTAAGACGAAGAAAAGAAAGATCTGCCCAAATTTAAATAAAATAAGGAACCTATTGTGCTGCCCAGGGTTTTGTTTACGAGACTCCATCTAAGTGAAATGTTTGCAGTCGATTTGCCTCTCGTTGTTGATCGCTGCCGCCGCGCGGGCTCCGATCAAAACACCGGCCTCGCTGCAAATATTATAACTTTCACGAACGAGAAAATAAGGGAGGGCGATAACATAAAAGGTTCGTTACGGCGTCGAACATCTTTTTCGCATCACGCGTGTTCTGATAACACGCGGCGCCGTAAAAATGTGCTTTATCGGAATCAAGATCGTGTTAAAAATTTATGGACGACAACTACCGATCACCCCCGCCGCCCCCGCGCCCCGCGCCCTGTTCCTGCGACTGTCGTTACAGAGTGTTTCTACTAAACGTAACATTCGAGGATTTGTCTGTCGCACCTCTTCAGACGGGTCTGCGCCGCCGCGGGCGCGAGCGGCGCGGCGCGAGGGGCTCGAGCCTCGCGCCGGGCTCGGGCGCGGCCTACATTCGCGCGCGTATTGACACGTCTGTGCCGCGGGGACGCATCACACGACATCTCGCTTTTAGCACAAACCATATTGAAACCAACTTATTTTATAACAGCTTGAGTAGCGAAACTGGCTTGAGAGTTTCAAATGGATCGTAAGTGGGCTAAGCGCAGGAAGTGGTGCTGACGGGCGTTTTGTCTCGTTGCGGGGCTTCGTGCGGGGTGATGGAAGTTCGCAGCGGCACTGTCCTGCCGGCGGCCGCCGCGAGTGCGCCGGCTAAGTTGTGCAACTCGCGGGTGCAGCCATGCACCGATATTTTCAAACAAACTTGATGTAAAGGAACCAATAAACTTTTGAATTTGTGCATCGGTCGACAGAACTAGGCACGCACCACGGAGACTTACTTCATGCTGTTATGATACTTTTCCTACTCCTGTACAATCTGTCATTTATATAGTCACGAACACTAATATAAGAACATACATAATATGTCCGCAGAATAATCCAGAGAAAAGTCTATAGACTTTTCTCTGGATTATTCTGCGGACATATTAATCTTGTCTATGCCCCAAAACAGCACTTGTGCGTTTTTGAGATAAAACGATACGGCAAGCTGCCAAAGCTTAGCGTTACACAATCGATTTAATCATATTTTAACGATTGTGAAATAGGGACTATAAATCACCGAATGTTTTGAGAAATGATTTCAGTTACCTGATTGGTCGATTTTAAAATAGCTGTATTCTGGTTGGTTGATACGAAATACAAAGTTTTTTTAAAAGATTTAAATTAGT
The DNA here is from genome assembly GCA_963966035.1 of Acleris laterana. Taxonomy (NCBI): domain Eukaryota; kingdom Metazoa; phylum Arthropoda; class Insecta; order Lepidoptera; family Tortricidae; genus Acleris; species Acleris laterana. The sequence goes on from CAWYPN010000106.1 coordinate 18,137, forward strand.
TAAAGAGAAACACGTACCTAAAAGAACTTATCGTTCCGTTTGACAGTCGATGTGTATTGTGATTGGTGGACTTAATTTGGTGACGTATTCTGATTGGTCAAATTAAAATGTTTTGGAATTGTAAATAATTCTATTTTCCATTCCGTCAATTTAAAAACAAAGTAAACCATAGACACATATTTTGTCATTTTCTTGTTTCCCGCTCGTTTGTTGTTCTTTACTTCGTTCGTTCGTTTGTAAGTTTTTTCGCTTAGTTTTGCATTTCATTTGAAACCTAGTCGTAGAAAAAGTATTGTATGCAACGGTGTATAACTAAGTCAAAAAACACTCGTGGCGCTTACCTTTACGATGTTCGCCTTCGGCTCACATCGTAACACACGCCACTCATATTTTTTGACCTCTCTTATACAACTATTGCATAAACTACTATTATAGGTGTTGCACCATCGGTGGTTCACTACCACTGTATTTAAACACACCCAAAATTTACAAGAAATCTAGTAAATTTTAACATTTATCACAGAGTGTGTGGTTAGTACAACTGTTTATAAATCATAATACGTTTTATAACATTGATTATACCTGTGTAGGAAGACAAATGCTCGTAGGTATCTGTAATAGTAGTTTATGCAACAGTTGTATAAGAGACGTCAAAAAACACTCGTGGCGTCTCACACACGCCACTCGTCTTTTTTCTCGACTTAGTTATACACCGTTGCATACACTACTTTTCCTACGACTAGGTTTCAAATGAAATGCATAAACGTACGAACGAACGAAGCACAGAACAACAAACAAGCGGGAAACAAGAAAAACTTTGTTTTTTAAATTGACGTATACTTGCCAGGTTCTATATTTAAGAAGTTTTTTTAAACACAACACTTTGAATCTGGTATCAACTAACCAGAATAGAGCAAAATATTATTAAGATCGACCAATCAGGTAACATAATTCATTTCTCAAAACAGTGTGTGTTTTAGTCCCTATTTCACAATCGTTAAAATTCGATT
>CAWYPN010000107.1:0-10397 GCA_963966035.1 Acleris laterana
GTTAGTTAGTTATTTTAGGCTTCAAAGTGCCACGTTCCCGGCGGAACAACTCGAGAGAACTGTAAAGGAATTTCATACAAAATTTAAGGCCTAGGCCGGGAAGTTATGTTCTCAAACATGCTATGTAATGTCGGCGTTATGTTAGTTATTTTAGCGTCAAAGTGCCACGTTCCCGACGGAACAACTCGAGAGAACTGTAAAGGAATTTCATACAAAATTGAAGGCCTAGGCCGGGAAGTAATTTTTTTTTAATTTTAATATTGCCATGACAGCTGGTTTTATGAACAGGCTGAATATCTAAATTATATTTTTAAAAAAATTTGAGAAAATGTTATAACGTCAAATACTAGGAGTGCATAAACGTTTGGGAGACATCCGCGCTGTGTCGTGTGCGCGCCGCCGCCCGCCCGCCGGTTGCCCGCAACCGCCTGAGATCTAAGTTGCGCTATGCCTGATATACCTCCTAATTACCGCTGCGCTCCTGGTACTTTATTTTAACACCCAATTACTTTTCTCCCTAGGGTGGACATTTATCAATTTACTTTTTTGAGTGATGTATTTTTTATTTAATTGCATATGTTTGAGAAAGAGAATTGTACAACAAGGGCATAAAACAAACCATTTTTTCCAAGACTTATGGTATCCAACCGAGCCGGCAGGCGAGGTTGGATAATTAAGTCGAGGATAAAATGGGTTTTAAGACCGATTTATACACTCTGCTTTTCACTTCGAATACGAGGAAATAAAACAGTGATAATGTAAAAAACTTTAATAAGTTCTTTTGCATTTTTTTCCATGTGATAATGTAAAAAAACTTTAATAAGTTCTTTTGCATTTTTTCCATGAGATGTTTAGGTGTGAGCATTATTTTCCTCTTCACTAGACGACATTTAATTAAATTCATAACACAACAAGTTTTGCAAAGAAAATAACTAATTAATAGTCAAAACCTCTTTCCCGCCACTGTATTTCTGTCAAATTTTTTTTTTTTCTGTTTGCGATTTTTGACTTAGGTCGAACGCAATACTGCCAAGTTTATACCTACGTTGATTTTTTAATGTTCTTGTTAATAATGCTTGTTTTTAATAGTTTTAAAATTCTCTTTGTTAGATGCAACTACGATGCAAATATAAATAAAATTAAAGTAAATTTATTCAAATAACAAGTTTATTTAATGTAGTCACCTCGTCTGTCTGGCTGTAGGGCTTAATTGTCTTAGTCTAGATGACGACAACCATTTATGCACTAGTGCATAAAATGCGATTTTATGCAGCCTATACCCAGCATAAAGAAGGACTTTACGAGCATAAGAAGTGAAAAAGCACTATACGTACCTCGCCGTGAAAAGGGGTTGCCAGCCTCGTAAGTATCCGGCCTCGCTACGCTCGGCCGTCTATATCACTCGGCCGGCAACCCCCTACTTCCCGGCCTCTGTAGTAATGTACTATTTTTTTAATTTTAATATGGCCATGACAGCTGGTTTTATGAACAGGCTGAATATCTAAATTATATTTTAAAATTTTTTGAGAAAATGTTATAACGTCAAATACTAGGAGTGCATAAACGTTTGGGAGACATCCGCGCTGTGTCGTGTGCGCCCGCCGCCCGCCCGCCGGTTGCCCGCACCGCCTGAGATCTAAGTTGCGCTATGCCTGATATACCTCCTAATTACCGCTGCGCTCCTGGTACTTTATTTTAACACCCAATTACTTTTCTTCCCTAGGGTGGACATTTTATCAATTTACTTTTTTGAGTGATGTATTTTTTATTTACTTGCATATGTTTGAGAAAAGCACTATACGTACCTCGCCGTGAAAAGGGGTTGCCAGCCTCGTAAGTATCCGGCCTCGCTTCGCTCGGCCGGCAACCCCCTACTTCCCGGCCTCTGTAGTAATGTACTATTATTAGTTGGATATGGGAAAATAATATGTACTCGTATACCTATTATATTTTCATCACATTTGATTTAAATACTGTTATAACGTTCAGGCAAAGTCAGCCGTATGGCCCTAATGACGCCCACGGGCTATGGGGTCTTTTTTTTTCCTCAGTCTCAATAAATTAATATGAAAAAAAAATAAGAAATATACAAGGTGTTTGGTAGCTAGGTCAAAAGCTTTAAGGGGTGATAGAGCAGCTCTGAGTACACGCACAAAGTTTATATTCCATGCTTGGTCAAAAACAAACTGTCTCAGTATGGAGAAAGTTGAATGTCTGTGTGTTTACTCAAAAAGATGTACTGAAAAAAAATGGCATGTAGCTTTAAAAACTAATAATAGTGATTCTTATCATGCAAGAAAACACTGAAAACAAAAATATTGAATGCATGAATTTAGGGGTTTTTCGTAACACAGACATAAGGTTAAAATTACAAAAAATCTGATTAAAATGATCAATATCTCGGAAACTAATAATAATTGCTGAACATGCATGGGGGTTAAATCAATAGCTTATAAGCTGCTCTATCACCCCCTTAAAGCTTTGCACCTAGCTAGCTAACACCCTGTATAACTGGTGCTATATTCTGAAACTTGATAACAAAACTTATAAAAGTAAGATTCGGTAGTTTTACCAAAGAGTGGCAGCGCAGTTCTTGACAAGTTAATAAAAGAATTCAGATGTCAGTTGATCACCAATCACCGTCACTGATTTTGTACATTCGCGTCACCTTGCTACGAGGGCAGGATGATAAGTATCTAGCCTAACAATTAAATACTACAGTTAGTGTAATTTTTTTATTTTCACTTCTCATGCTCGTAAAGTCCTTCTTTATGCTGGGTATAGGCTGCATAAAATCGCATTTTATGCACTAGTGCATAAATGGTTGTCGTCATCTAGACTAAGACAATTAAGCCCTACAGCCAGACAGACGAGGTGACTACATTAAATAAACTTGTTATTTGAATAAATTTACTTTAATTTTATTTATATTTGCATCGTAGTTGCATCTAACAAAGAAGAAATTTAAAACTATTAAAAACAATCATTATTAACAAGAACATTAAAAAATCAACGTAGGTATAAACTTGGCAGTATTGCATTCGACCTAAGTCAAAAATCGCAAACAGAAAAAAAAAAAATTGACAGAAATGCAGTGGCGGGAAAGAGGTTTTGGACTATTAATTAGTTATTTTCTTTGCAAAACTTGTTGTGTTATGGAATTTAATTAAAATGTCGTCTAGTGAAGAGGAAAATAATGCTCACACCTAACACACTCATGGAAAAAAATGCAAAAGAACTTATTAAAGTTTTTTTACATTATCACATGGAAAAAAATGCAAAAGAACTTATTAAAGTTTTTTTACATTATCACTGTTTTATTTCCTCGTAATCGAAGTGAAAAGCAGAGTGTATAACTCGGTCTTAAAACCCATTTTATCCTCGACTTAATTATCCAACCTCGCCTGCCGGCTCGGTTGGATACCATAAGTCTCGGAAAAAATGGTTTGTTTTATGCCCTTGTTGTACAATCTACTATATTATCTTTCTACATAATCTCCATTAAGCTCTACGCACTTGGTCCACCTTCGCTCCAACGCTGTTATACCCTCCATAAAATGGCTTTTCTCAAGGCCTGTAAAATACTCCTCTACAGCAGCTATGACTTCTTCATTAGTTTTAAATTTCTGTCCCCCCAAAAAAGTTTTGAGTTTGGGAAACAGATGGAAGTCTGACGGTGCAAGATCAGGTGAATAAGGTGGGTGGGGCAACAAATCATAATGCAATTCGTTAATTTTGGCCATGGCCTTAAGACAAGTGTGAACTCTTGCATTGTCTTGATGAAAAAATTTTTTTTTTTCGTGCTACCCTGTTCTTTTTTGCTCAATGCATTCCTGCAGCTTATCTAATAGATTAGCATAGTATTCCCCGTTTATAGTTTGACCTTTTGGGAGGTAGTCTATCAACAAAATTCCGTTCGAATCCCAAAAGACCGACGCCATCACTTTTCCAGCTGATTTCACGGCTTTGGCTTTCTTTGGAGCCGAGCATCCGGATTCTGTCCACTGTTTCGATTGCATTTTGGATTCTGGTGTATAGTGGTGAACCCAAGTTTCATCCGTTGTTACAAATCGTCGTAAGAAATCCGATTTATTTCTTTGAAAACGGTCCAAACAATGTTGAGAGTTTTGCATTCGAACTCTTTTTTGATCGAGTGTAAGCAATCGCGGCACCCAACGGGCGGACAGCTTTTTCATTTTCAATTCTTCACTAAGTATATGATGTAAGTACCCGTTCTTTTGAAATACCTGTATTATCAGCTATCTCGGATAGCTTCAACCGTCGATCTGCCAAAACCATATCATGCACTTTGGAGACCATTTCCGAAGTCGTGACGCTTTTTGGACGTCCAGGACGGAGTTCATCTTGGACACTTGTACGTCCTCGTTTAAACTCGGCCACCCAGTTCTTAACCGTAGCATAAGAGAGAGCACATTCACCCAAAACATTTTTTAAGTCGTCATGAATATCCGCCCCTTTCATACCTTTCATATGAAGAAACTTTATCACAGCTCTTTGTTCAATTTTATCCATTTTGGAAAAATTCGCCAGAATATTTTTTCAAATGACAGCTAACAAAAAAATATGGACGCCATCGAATTCAAATTTAGAACACAGACAGCCAGAAACCCTATTATGAAAAGGAGGTTGTATATTTTGTAATTAAACCTTTTTAAATTGTGTAGGCCAGTTACTTATCATCCCGCCCTCGTAATAACAATGTTATAATTATTATTATAGAATTGTATTGCATTGCAACCCAATAATCAACAAAGCAGAGCCCTGTACAGACAGACCTAATTTGAGCGGAGATCTTTGTATCATCAGCGAAGCAAAGCGATCTCGATATGTGCTCGACAACAGCCTGTGACAAACCTCTCAGCCGCTCACCGCTAATTCCCATGCGATGATGTTTCATGATAAGTAATTTTGTCGAAATGCATACAGGGTGGAAGGGGACGGGGGACCTTCCCGGAACTATAGCTTTAATTAAGAGGTACACAGTCGATTTGTGATGGTAATAATGATGAATTAACTAATTAAAAAAAAACAAATTGACACATTTTTCATTGCGGTGACAACTAGGGAATGCAATTACCGGCCAAATTTGAAAACTGGTAAATTACCGGTCTCTGTAAATTTTTACCGGTAATACCGGTAAATTACCGGTAATCACATTGTTAAAAAGAAAATACTCGGAATCTTATATTTTGGTACCAAAAGCACTTTTAAAACCCATTTTAACATATCACGCAATCTTCTATTCTTGAAATTGTTTAAATAACTCCCTACCTAGTAGTCAATGCAACTTCAAACTTAATTTTCTGGTCAACAATCAACTTTAAAATATAAAATAAACGCTTCTACTTCTATACACACCACAAAAACTACTTGTACATACCAATCAAAAGTATGATGCCTATAGAATATGCAAACATAAGGTTGTCGATTTTTTCCTAAGTTAACTAATGGGTAGGCAGGTACAAACAGGTAAGTCGGTAGCGCGAGCGATAACACTAATAATTCATAAGTCAGTATTAATAGTTAGTTTTATTCTGATATTTGCAACAGAATTTGCGCGTACAACGTTGTTTTGCGTTTTTTTTCGTACATACATACATTAAATCACGCCTGTTTCCCAGAGGGGTAGGCAGAGACCACTTCTTTCCACTTGCTACGATCTTGACAAATTCCTTTCGCTTCTTCAACATTCATACATCGAGTCATGCACGCACGTCGGTTTCGGGTACTTGAGATTCGGCCCTTTTCCTGTATTTCTCCGATTTGACTCGAAAAAGTACGCCTAGGGCGGCCCCTTCCGACCCGTCCACTCACTTTCGATCTGTATATCTCTTTCATCAATCTTCTTTCATCCATCCTTTCCAAATGACCGAACCATCGAAGCATGCCCTTTTCAATTTTAGTCACTACATCTTCTTTTATTCCACATTTCTCTCTGACTTTTTCATTCCTTACTCTATCAATCAGTTTCACACCACACATACTACGCAAAGAGCGCATTTCAATTGCATTTACACGACTTTTATGCTTGTCCTGCCACACCCAACATTCACTACCATACATCAGGGTAGGGGACAGCACTCCATTGTGAACAGCCAGTCGGGCTTTTTGTGAAACGCCCTGTCTGCTCACAAAGGAGTACAGGGCCCCATTAATTTGATTCCCCGCATTCACCCTCCTCTCGATATCCTTCTCACACTTACCATCTCTTGTAAACACACTTCCCAGGTACACAAATTCGCTCACTTGTTCTACTAATTCACCATTTATATTTGTCACGCACTCAGTCATCTCCTTGTCCTTCTCTATCACCATGACCTTGGTCTTGGTAACATTTACTCTCATCCCTTTTTGCTTGAATCCCTCATTCATCACTGTCACCATCTCCTGCAACTCAAGTACCGATGAGGCAAGTATAACTTGATCATCGGCATATACTTAAGAGGCATTTGATTAGCAACTCTTGCTTACGCAAACCCTTATCATACTCTTTCAAATCTCGCATACCTACAACTGTCCATGAATAAATTGAACAGCCACGGTGAGGCAACACAGCCCTGTCTAACACCTTTAGAGATATTAAACCAGGCCGAGTATGCCCCATTGATCCTGACACAGGCTTTGCACAGGCAAAGCCTGCACCAGGTTGCTGCTCACTCCATACATAGACAGCACCGTCCACAACTCCTTTCTATCTACCCTATCATAGGCCTTTTCCAGGTCCACAGGCTTTTTTTTCCTTTAAACACCATTCGGTAAATTACCGGTAATCTCTAAAATTTACCGGTAAATTACCGACGCCAGACTGGGCCGACAAGTAGTGACAACCCTGTTACACCTACCCATTACGACTTGACTATGAAAACTCGAATCTACGCTTATTTCCGAATGTTGACGTTGCCATAGTGATAAGGTGATAACTTATGATTCATAGACGTCAAATAATCCATGAACAAAACGAAATGAAAATGATTTTTATTATTTACACAATTTATTAACCATTAGTTTACACATTATCATGTTGTTATATAAATCTAACACTACGTCTACAAAAATCTTCAATTACTCTTACATTCGGTGTTTAAATGTCCCTCCGCGGCTTATTATACACGCTGCAGCCCGTGCCCGAGTATGTCGGTGCACCCTTGACAAAATATGCTCTTCATCATTTTTTCTCCGCAGATCTTTAAAGGCATCAGTTATTCGTCGTCGCATCTCGTCCGCAGTGTCACATTCCGTTTTGTACACACTATCTTTTACAGAGCCCCACAGGAAGAAATCTAGACACGTGAGATCCAGGCTTCATGGCGGCCAACGGTTCGGCCCAAACCTGCCTATCCAGCGATCCCCAAACTCATTGTTTAATTTCATTCGTACTTCGTGTACAGAATGAGCTGGTGCACCATCTTGTTGGAACCAAGTGACTCGTCTTTCAGCCAGTGGTAATTCGTCCAGATAACTGTCTATCTCGGTGTTCAAAAGAGACATGTATCCGTCTCTGTTTAGAGTTGGAGGCAGAAACACAGGTCCTATAATAGTTTCTCCGTGAATCGCCGCCCAGACGTTAATAGACCAACGATACTGGTGACTCGAGAATCGATAAGCGAAAGGATTCTCCTCGGCATACACATGTTCGTTTCGTCTATTCCATATTCCGTTGCGTGTGAACAAGCTTTCATCACTCCAAATAATATGCCTTATGAAATCTCGCTCTTCTACTATCTTTTGTAATAACCATCGGCAGTAGGCTTTGCGGATAGGGCAGTCCCGAGGGAGTAGAGCTTGAACCCTCTGTATTTTATAAGGGTGAAGGCTGGCACGTTTGAGAATAGTAAGTACTGCAGTATGGGTTATTCTGAAATGTCGACCCGCTACTCTAGAACTCACTCTCGGATGTTATTATTGCACGTCGCGTACAATAAAAGCAAATTCAAATAACCACGAGCATCTAGCAAAGGCATTTTTATTTAAAGAATTACATAGTTAATGTAATGACATTTTCATTTCAACATCAAATGCATCGATGGCCAATACAATAACGCAAAGAGGTTCATAAGTTAAGTACCGAATCAGTAGTTCTTAATAATGTTTATTTGATAAACGTTTCACATGCACGTTTTGAAGCATGAAAATTAATGAAATATGCCTACTCAGCAGCACAATTTCAATTTCGTAAATAATTTTGTTTAACTAGCTAAAACCTATTTATCAATTTAGGGAAACTAAGATACGATGAAAGAAGGTTCTAATTATCATATTTAATTGCTTATGAAGATTGAGTATACTTCATTGTCTGTTAATGTCGCTATTTCAGAAATGTGTCAAGTTGTGCTTAGTAGGCTGTTAGTAGGTCGTTATTATGTTATTTTATTCATAATTTAAGGAAAAAATAAATAAAGTAGTTCAAGATGTACCTACAAAGAGACTCACAAACCGTGCAATATTTCTTACCGCATTGCAAGAAGGTCTAAGTATGCATCAACGACAAAAAATTAACGTAATAATATCCTGTGTAATGAAAATGTTGTTTACAATTAAGTTCATTGACCCAATCATATGTTTAGGGTTGAAACAAGTAGTTTTTTATGTGAATGTTTAACCGGCTGTAATTTGAAAACGGCTGCTTAAATTCACATAGTTTGTATTTTTGGGGAAATAAAGTGTTAAGGCTAAACTATCTCCCATTATCGGGAAGGTCCACGGTCCTCTTCCACCCTGTATATATTTCGTACCCCTATCGTATGATTCACCAGATCATGCAATTCTTAGCTTAGGTTAGGTTATATCATAAGAGGCTAAGTTTAAATGACGGAAGAATGTCAATGTTTTGGACCGCAGCCCCCTTACATTCTGCTTAGATTTAAGTCGGTTATAAAATATTGTATACCTATGGGTAAATTAGCGCAGTGATTCTCTAAATAAATCGACCGACTGAGTAAGACAAATATCATGATCATGATATTATTTTTAGTAATTAGATTTTTATACAATTGTTGATTATTGGGTTGCAATCATGTGGAGGTTGTCCTAGAGACTGACTTATCACAACAAGAGAACTTTATGCGACAAAATTCAAACTAATTCAAACATGCATAATGTGCAATGTTACTTAAGACTGCGCCGAGCGTACGCCGGATGTACAGTGGCGCCCTCATTACTATTATTGTGTTTTCTAATAAACTAAAGTATTTTCTTGAAATTGGTCGGTAGTTTTTTGTACTACAAATGAAAACACAACTTATAGGGTATATCAGATATCACATAGTTTAATAACAATTCACCTTCGAGTTATCAACTTAACGGAAAAAAGTGGCCACCTTTTCCCGTTAAGCTGACTAGGTACTCAAAGGGTAATTGTTATTAAAGTTTCTTACGTATCCCATAAATTATGTTTTGACTTGCGCTACAAAAACAACAACGTATCGTCTGATTGCAAGGAAATTCTTTAGTTAGTTAGAAATCACAGTAATAGTAATGAGGGCGCCACTGGATGCTCGACGTTTGCTCGGTGCAGTTTTAAATTGGGCGGAGTTTAGGAGAACCGTAAGTTTACATTTAAATGTGATATCTTAACGATTATTTTCCTTAAAGAGTATAATGAAAGTTGATTCTACTTTATATAATTTAATATTTAGCCTAAAGTATTATTTGTTATTTTGTATGACTGGAGCTTTGTTATTTTTTACCCCGCTTGTTATCACGTATCCCAGCGTTGTCGATTCTAGCCCCCGACCGGTAGAGGTCGACTTCCATGGGTAGCGGCCGATGCGATTGCCGCGTGTGACTGACGTGCGTGATTATAGCGTGCGGCTCACGACAGTAGTTACCAGTATGAATACGAGTACGTAGCTCATAAAACGATTTGAGTTCGTATTTTGTATTTCTCTTTCACTCTCTCATACGTCTTGTGTCGAACCGATTTTATCGGTGACCTGTTATATTTTTCTGAGTTATTGCACTTAAATGTGTTGACAATCCATAAGAAGGCACCTCAATACTTCATTATAGGTACATTATTTAGGCCCGGCGCCCACTATCGGCACGGCGCGGCGTGGGAAGGGATCTTTCGGCATGCCTACACGCAGGCGCACACTGACGGCAATTCTAGCGAGGAGTTATTAGGCATGCCAAGGTCCGATTAGGAAACCCAAAGAATTCTCAGGGATGCAGAGGAGTTCTGAGACATGACGAGGCCTACCTAGGAATGCCGAAGAATTCTCGGGGATTCCGAGAAGTCCTCAGGCATGACAATGGCATCCAATGGTATGGCAATAGGCTCTATACCGAAGCGTCCTTAGGTATGCCTTACACTACCGCAGTCTGCAGAGGTATGCCGAGGCGTCGTTAGGTATGCGTTACACTATCGAAGTCTGCCG
>CAWYPN010000108.1:0-12559 GCA_963966035.1 Acleris laterana
GATATCTCGTCGCAACAGGGCGGGCCCTTTCAGCCATATATTCTGCAGTGACGTCGGCGGGTGCATTAGTTCCGCATCGTTTACCACTTTTACCAGTGCACTTCTCTTACAAACACGATAAATACATCTTGCAAGTAATCAGTTTACAATCACTGACAGTTTTGCAGCTCAGAATATTTCTACTCATGTGATGTAGTAATACTGTACTCCATAATACGAGTTCCATAATGGGGAACATTTTTTTAAATTGCATTACTCAACAAAATATGAAAATACGGATGATTGTATCATCCGTATTTCTTGGCCGATTTTAATTTTTATTTTGGTGGTATCTTTTACGGTATTTTCATATTTTGTTGAGTAATGCAATTTAAAAAATGTTCCCCATTATGGAACTCGTATTATGGAGTACAGTATTACTACATCACATGAGTAGAAATATTCTGAGCTGCAAAACTGTCAGTGATTGTAAACTGATTACTTGCAAGATGTATTTATCGTGTTTGTAAGAGAAGTGCACTGGTAAAAGTGGTAAACGATGCGGAACTAATGCACCCGCCGACGTCACTGCAGAATATATGGCTGAAAGGGCCCGCCCTGTTGCGACGAGATATCTAGAAAAATATCATTTAATACGGCCATGGTATGTACGTTGCAGGTTTTATTAATTTTCCATTGTATAGTATCCGCAGCGCGCTTAAGTCAAGTCGTAGTGTAAAAATTCACCAAGTACGACTTGTCCTTAGTGCGGTGCGGATACTATTCCTATTTCATTTAATTATTTTTGTTTTATTTTTTGCACCAAATAAATGTTTTTATTGCGAAGTTTTTTTTTTAAACAAGCATTTTCGTCAGCCTTTCTTTCTTAAATATGCAGCAGCTAACACCTAGCGTTGTCATCAATTAGTCATTCATGAAACGAGTAAGTATTAACTTACTGAGTCTACTTGAACTACAGCGGCGATGCAGTTTTCAATTTCCCAGTCTGGGAATTTTCAGACACCGTGTTTTGTTCTTATCAAGTTTACATGTATGTATACGTAACGTAACTCTAATATGAACTATTCGGAAGAAAAAAGCTTGTGAACAACCCTCCATTGCTCCAACAACAGGATGTTATTTGTGACATTGTTTATATACCTAATCATCTCATTAGATCGTCTTACTTTACAAACCTACGAGTACCATGTCATAATTTTTCCGTTACACAATGCGGGTTCGCGAACTTCCCCTGATAAATTCGTCGTTATAAGACTGAACTTAAGCTCAGTAAAATCAGACAAAGCATAAGTAATGATACCCACAATCCCATCGATGGTTTCCCAGCTGTGCATGTGGTATAAATTAGTATGGTTTAAGCCACACTAACGGAAAAATACACAAAAATGTCGGCTTGGGCATTGCAGAATTTTTCTTTAAAAATTCAGCAAAACTTTAGAAGTACCGGTTCTTACCGATAATAAGCTACCTACCTGTAACCACATTTCGATGTGTCAGAAAACTCTTATACTCTTCACTCAATATTGTCGCGATTAGAGGGCGATTCCGAATATTTTTATCTTTTTCTTATTTTTGTAATCCAGTGCTAGTTCCTAAAGTTGCTATACGAAGTGAACTCGATACCGGATTCTTACAAAATGCCTTGAGGATGTATGCCTTTGTGACGGGTGAAGTGTTTACAGCTCATTGGGCGGACCGCCTCCCTTGCCTTTGTATTTGTTTGTTCAACTTGGACTAGAAAAATAACACTAACTGTATTAGACATCACTGGGACAGTTTAGTCTCTAAAAAATTTTTTTATTGATTTTTTTCAACTACTTGGTTATTTATCAATAAATGCTTTATTAATTTTAGTTTTCTTACAACAGTTTTTTTTTGCCTTACCTTGATAAAATTACCTTAGCCGCGAAGACCGGCCTCAAGTAGGTACTTATTATAATTACTTGTATCTATACTTACTTATTCTTACTATTTCTAATTGTTACTATAATTATTCTGAAATTAAATGAGACTGACTAAAGCTCTTCAATATAATTATGAATAAAAGTTATCATCAGTCTTATATCAGTAGAGAAACCTAGATTACACGCGTTTCATATATAATTCGGTTTTGGTCATCAAACTCAGGACATGAATAGCAAGAGCTTTAAACTTCAAAATAGAATCACAGAAATTCTTAAGACTGAATGTGAGTCAAAGTTCATACACTTTACACAATAACACCTTAACACCTTTGATGACGTTAGGTTTTTTTTTAATTTAAATTAATTTTATTTGAAACCTATATTACCAACACAAAAGACGGCCAGTTTAATGAACGAGACCAATATTCTTGTCACATGCACACTAGAATTTAAAACCTTCAATGGGAGACAGCACGCCCCAGGGTGACCCTGCGCGCCCACGTTAAATCCAGTTCGTTAAACACTTTCACATGTTACTTTGATTTTTTCTTACACTTGTTCCAAATTCAAAGGTACGCCTAAGGCAGTGCAAATGTTTGAGAATCCGTCGTTTGCAATTTAGTTGCTCCGAGTTTTAGACGTGTTTGGGTAAAATTTGTTTTGCTTGTCGCTAAAAGTTTATCATGTCACTTTTATTTTGTAAAAGAAAACTTTGTTTCTTTGAATCAAAAGGAATTTTGCTAAATTTGAATAAGTAAATAAGTAAGTCAGCGTACGCATGACATATTTTTAAGTATCAAATTTGAAAAGAAACGTGTTTAGGTTAAACAAGTGTAATTATTTAAGTATTTACGCGACAGTATTAGCCGTAATGTTTTTTTAGTGTACATCAAAGTAACACAGATTTACTATAATATTAAACTTTTAATTGAAACGCGTCCACAATGTATTGTAGCGAATATTTGCTATTATACGTATTACAGTCACGTCTCTCGTACTCGCCCTCTGAAGAGGAGTCAATTTGGGCTTTTATCTACAGCAAAACTCTAATATTGTATTTCTAGGTTTTACTTTTGAAAATCCACTGATATTGTTTGGCAAAAGTAATATTTTTAAATTGAATTTGCTGTTATTGGATAAAGTTGTGGCCCCGCTTTGAAATTTGTACGATTTCTGCTCAGATTCAGAATAAGAGGTGGAAGTTTGTGAGCACTGCTAGGAGGAGTTATCTAGCCCGGGAGCTACCACGATAATATAACGTTTAGGAACAGACGCCGAGGCAAAATGCATAACGCTGACTTTTTCCCTTTTTAAAAACGGACAAAATTAATGGACTTGACATAAGCGGTTGACGCTATAGATTGTCAGCTTAAACCAATGACATTTTGATCGTTTTCGAAGATTGCTAATGTTATCGTTATGCGTCTTCCGTCCAGAGAAACAGGGACAGTTATCGTCCTTTGTCAGAAAAAAATAATGAATTTGCAATCTTACAAACAATATAGTGAGTAATTGGTCGATTACTGTGCGCGCTAATTCACAGCAATTTTACAATAAGTATGTTTAAATAGTTCTACTCCTGATATTGTGTTCTTGACGTTACATTTTAGGAAAAATATCCCGCTTTGTTACTACATAACATATTTCTAATACGTGTCATTCGTTGCCGCAGTTTTCGCCGTGCTACTCCGATCCAAACGTAAAAAGTTTGCAAAACTAATTTGATGCGGCAAGTATTGGCAGACCTCCGCGCGTCAAAGCTATTTCCAAACGTATGTACAGTCACGAGATTTAATTTGGTACCCACCTTAGGACCAAAGTCAATCTGACATTCTACAAAAATAAGGTTGAGTTTTCTGAAAGTTAAGTAACAAATGACTTGACATTTCTAATGACATTAACGGCTTCAAGCATATTTGTCTTGAAATGGGTCCCAAATTAACGCTCGTGACCGTACCTATGTACTTGATTTTTTAACAAGTAAATAAACACCATATTACGAGAGATACAGTTTTAACTAGTACGGGGAGTAAGGAACACTGTCTTATCACACTCACGTTATATAGTAACGCAATACCTAAGTATATAAATATATAAGAGATACAGATTTCGAAGATGGGTACCGTTCAGTTCAATTTTATGGTTCATAGCCATGAGTTCGGTATCGCTGTCATTTTCACACATTAGAGAGCAAAAGTGTCAGCGATACGAAACGCGGGACTGCATTGCTAGTATCGCTACAAAAAGTCACCATGTTCTACCCTACCCTACGTCAAATAATAAAAAGACAATAATTTATTTCGCTGCTTAGTCAGTATAAAACCGACTTATTACTCAGAGTAAACTTAGAAACAAAGATAGCATGTATACTCCTACATATGCACTCGATGGCAAAAACTTAGTCCTCTTCTTACTTACCTTTTTATACACTTACCTAAAAGCAGATCAGGTTGCTCAATCTTTTGTGTTTGCTGACGCAAAATATACATTTTGCACTGAGAAATGTTTTATATTATCACGGTAATAATATTAAATTATCTTTGTCCGTCCACAGCTAAAAGCTTTTAAAAAGATAAGAGGATTTATTGAAATTATGTTTGTCAAGGACATCAACTCAATATGCTAAAAAAATAATAAGAGATTAAGTCCCATCTTCCATTGTCGATTAAGTATAGACGTACCTACCTATTGTTAAAAGTCGGTTCTTGTAATTACTTAGTTAATAGAAATATCCGGTGACATTTTGTTTGGATGTTTTCTTTCTACTTAAATATATATTTTGTCAATATCAGTACGTTTATTGACAATGATTTAGGATAAGACATTAAAATATTGTATAGCATAGATAATGGTAGGTTATAGATTCAAGAATTTGGCATTATTACTTAACATCTTATCTTTGTACATATAGTCATCCAGTAAAGAATTTGAATTTGTTGTTACCTAGTATAATCGACTAAAATAAATTATGATATGGTAAATTTGATAATCTTGTTAGTTTCTGTTTGATTCTGTTTGGAAAGTGACAAGGTACAAGGTCTGGTTGTAAGGTGACTGTACCCATAGTACCGAAAATTTAAAACCCCGCTTTTACCATAGCGGGTTTATGTCTAATTCTTTCGCCCTTCGGGCCAATCGTCTCTGGAATGCGTGTTTAAGCGTAAGCTTCGCCAACATAGTAAAGAGTAAAGTTTCATCATCTTCATCACACACTGTTTTCATCGTATGTATTTAAGTATTATATAAACATACATACATAAACTCACGCTTTCGTTCACAGAATGGGGTAGGAAGAGCTACCCCACTCTAGGAAGGCGTGAGTTACGACGTCACGACCAAGGCGTTAAGCGTTAGTGAATGTATTGGGGAACCGTTGGACTTTAGTGGCACGGTATCTATAGACATAATGGACATCCTTTGGGTAGGCCTATGTTCAACAGTGGAGGTCTTTTGCCTAAGAGAATGACGACGATACTAAATAATGTGTTCCGAACTCACAAAGATGCAACTTGAATTAATCTGAATCCTTAGGGTTAACAACGCATTTGCAGCCTTGAGTTTTGCACCATAAGATTCCAATCCTACGATTACAAATGTCTATGGGCTTCAAAGTCTACCAACTATCAAGTGATGCCTGACGTTTGTTAACTGTGTTTGCTATGTTTTCCTTATCCAGGTGATAAATAGTACATTATTGCCTAGGCGAGGAAAGTAAGGGATTTCCTGACGAGGTGGTTAGCAGGCCGACAAAATACGGGTCCGCAAATCCTAGTTTTCACCGAGGCATATATAAGCTTTCCTCAAACAATGCGAGGAAATGATCCAAATGCATGATTATAAGTGTTTTTAAAAAACTTTGACAAATTAGGAGAGGTAATTGTTTGAAAGCTACGAGTATTACTTAGATAGTTTCACGCACTACAAGCCGCCACCACCGACAGCACCGCAGGCACACGCCGCCGCCTCACACTGCACCTACAAGTTGAGTGTATCGGATTTTTTTCATGGTCTTATCGATTTTATATGCAATAGACAGCACTTAGAGCAAAAACAATACGGGCATGGACGGAAAGTATTTATTTTACTCGTAAGAGGAAAATGAGGCACTTCGCACCTTCGTTTTTCAAAAGAAAGCCCATTCTTTCTGAGCATATATGAGAAAAATAACTTTATTTGCAAATATTATCTACCCTTTACGTGGATTTATCACAATTAACAGTGCTCGTTGAACTTGAAATGATAGCAAATGTCTACAATTTAAAAATATAGTTGGTGAAATTCAAAATGGCAAAGGTTACAATCAGAATTAACTAACAGCAGGTGCGCTTCATTGGGCCCACCGCAAATTGTGAATTACGAGATCCATTTGTCATTATTGTAGTCAAACGGCGACCAGCGCTCGTCATAATAAATTCTAGCTCAATTTCGGCCGTTAATTTATCTTCATAGGAACCCAAGAACAAATGAAAAAAAAAAACATTTTGTAAGAAGAATACAAAGGCCTTGCTTAATAATTATTTATGATTCTTGTTATTTATGATAATATTATTGTAAAATGCCAGTTAGATTATGATTTATTTTACTTTACTTTGTTGTAAAATTGTATTAAAAACAGAGGGTGCATGCTTGTAAAACTGTTTTTATCTAATAAGTCTTAAACATGGTAATTTTTAATATACCAGCAACTAATTCCACGCATACGAAGTTTCCGATTGTCAGTTTCTTCATTTGCAATACGTCTGAACAGGTAAATAGTATTTACATTAGTTAAACAATTGTTTATTCATTAACTAATGAATTGTGTTGTCATAACGCATGGTGAGCTCACACAAAGGAATACATTTAATGAATTTGTACTCGCTTATTTGTAGAATGCCTACGTTCTATTTTGTGTTTTTTTTGTTTAATAGAAGGTTTAATTTAAGAAACTTTCTCCGTATATGAAAGAACCTAGTAGATAGAAAAAGTGCCAAAGGGCCCCTTTTTTTGCAGAGAAGGTTCTAGATTATGTTCAAAATTCTATTTTCATTCATCAGCTTCTTATAGGTATTTCGTTGGATTTTGACATTTTAGATATTTTTAGTACTTATCTTGTTATCCTTAGATCGGTTTCGCTGTTGTCCTTTTGGGAAACCTAAAAGTCTTTCGTCATAAATATTTTAATAAAAAAATATTTTTGCAGTCCGTTCAGTGAATAATCGTTTTTGAAGCTTGAATAACCTATTGATGTCTACATTTTTTACACAGTTAACTTTGTTACTAAGATTAATTGTATATAATTGGACTACCGTGTAAACTAATTCGACGATGCGTACTAGGTACTACTAGGACACTAGTTGGTCGTAACCCTGCCTTCGAAAATAGCGGTCTTTGGTTCGAATTCCGGTGAAAACAGATGTTTGAGTGATGAGCGCCAATATTTGTTATGGACTTTTTCTATGTAAGTATATATTCTCTATGTTAGTATTTATATCGATGTCTAGTACCCATTTTCTTACATTATTACCCTGTATTTATAATTCAATAACAATCTGACGTCGGAAACAGAAAAGGTTTCATTATTTCATCCGGAATTACGTGAGGAAGGAAATATAAATTATTTTTAGCTTTATGAAATATTCCCGATTATTTCCGAACCCTGCCGTATCGGAACATTTACAGCTGAATCGGTTCTTGTGATTTATTATTTATATTTCGTGTATGGAGCACACAAACTGCAACCTTATACTACGATAACAAAAATACGGGATTTTCTATTTTCTATTTAATATCGAGGACTTTGTTAGGTATAAATCAAACTATAAAATGTGTTTATTTCTTTATTAATACGATAAAGGTATAACTTTAAAGCTTTTATTCTACGGGGTAAAACCATGTCGCCTTTGACATGTTAACGTATTGGATTTAACTCGGCTGTCATTACTGTCAATTAAATAAGAACTATCGTAACGTTGAGAATACGAAAACATCTCAAAAGTTATATGTTTTTACCCAGTATAATAAAGGCGTAGCGGTTTAGACCGTGCATTGTGTGACTATCTGCCATGGAAGTCTTTAAAATACTGTGAATGTAATTTATAGGTATTGACGGCTGTAACAAAGTCTACTTAACTAAGAAATTATGTTTATTTGTTAAATAATTCATAGAATTAAACATATTCATTGCTCAAGATGCACAAGGCAACTATACAGTCACCAGTAATAATATATTATCCAACCCTGCGCTCTATAATATTTCACACGCTCTTTTGCTCCTAGTAATAAACTCGTTACAAATATACTGAAGTTAATATGACCGCTTGTAACAAAAAGATACACTTTATGCTACGGCGTAGCAGTCGTAGCGATTCTTGGTAGTATAATGTGTTAAAATGATAGAGTAAGTTCATAACATTGAAAAATCGGCAAAATGCAGCCTTGACCTACCATTTAACTGGTGTACAACTGTAATTAAAATTTACTATTCCGTGCTTCGTTTTTTTAAATTTCAATAAAGTTTATATTGTGTTCTGTTCTATACTATAACTGAGTCACAATGACATTTTATGTCACTTATGATTAGATTAATTAAAGTTACTGTGACACAGTTCTGCCAATAGGCTTCAATTTTGCCAATTGTATATTCTTATTGAATGGTAAAAATCAGAGAAGGTATAGTTTGTTCCAGTTAAGGTGACGAAAAGTACTTAAAACAACCATACAACATCTGTTGTTCAATTAATTGTTATCTTCAAGTAGGGTTGTAGAACAATTACGCAAGTGTGTCTGTAGGCCCAAACTCTACAGTGAATAAAAAATCTTGATAGTTTTGATGTTGTTTGTCGGTATTACACTGCACGGCGTGCGTTTCTAAATTTTTTATTAAATACTTTGTCAATATCACTTTGCACATGTACGTGTTATTTTTAGCCATAAGAATATCTACTATGTATTATTTTATCCTTTTTTGCATTACAATATAAGTAGATGGTTTAAAAAATCTTTCATTTCAATGATCAAGAAGGGTTGAGCTACTCCAATACACGTGCAATGTTCGGTCAGTTTTATTACGTCACTTATCCTTTCCTTTCATATTTAGCAACAAAAGAAGTTGTAAAATCCCACGTTAAGTGCATTTTCGGCATCTTAACTGGAATAAACTATAAATTAGTGGTGGTGTTATTGGATAAGACGCAACGCGCGCGCTTTGTCCAGCCAATCAGAGCGAGCCACGTAACTGCCGCACAGCACGCGTTTGCCCGAAAACCCGGTTCTGCCGTGCAGTACCCTAAAGTTGTCCATTACCATCACGATTCCTGAAATAACATAAATAAAAAGCAAACTTTAAAAACCTGACTTTATTTTTTGCTACTGTCGTCGATATACCCGGAGAGGGGTAGGCAGAGCTACAGTGTTTTTTTTTTATTTGTTAGAGATGTTTGTAATAATAAGGTCGAATTTGATGTTATTGTTAAGCAATAATATCATTTTCACAGATTAGAAATGTGTTCTAATAAAACAGTTTATCTTTATATTAGTCGTAATTTGAGCTTTTTGAACGCATCATAGAGGATTTATGATATGTGTGTAGATAAAATGTATTTTTCTTTCACTAGTTTTGTATAGGTTTATTTCTTAGAAATTATACTATAAAGATAAACATTTTCAAGTTCAGTCATATGTTTATTAACGAGGGATTGTTTTATTAAAGGGAAAAAAATGGCTATAATAGTTCAGGCAATTCTAAACTCAGTATTATTGGTATTAGTTATCAACCCTTTCCTACTCAATGTTAGCTAAAGCTATCGTCTGTGTTTAAATTCGATTACTTAACAGAAATTCTAATGAAATCCTTTGCCGCTCAATATTGACACAAATAATTTACAAATCTCAAAATAAATACCCAAATCGTGTATTTCAATATTTTTATGAAAATAAACTAAAATATAAACTCCAACATTATCTTCGTCAACAAATTCCATAAAACCCTTAAAGTTGATTACGTACCAGAGCAATGAAATTAGACGGGCCACTTATAAAACGGATCAGAGCGACCCTTGATTTATATTGGTGTTGCCGCAAATTTAAATCCAACTGTTAATGTAATCATCCCTTGATTACGCTTCCCTCTTCTGACTTTAATTACTCCGTAGTAAGCAGCCTTGCCTTTTCCAATATTAATTTAATTTACAATATTTCTACTAGCCAGTTACCAGGCAAAGGACGCCGTTTGACTACAAAGGGTTTGATTCCATAGTACACTCGCCGTCAAAGGTATTTAATTACATTTTTGGACCTTATTTAAATAAAAAAGGTAAAGAAATAATCATTACTTTGCCACCGATCGTAACACGAACAAAATACCAGACCAACTTTTTTATATTTGATAGAATCGGTCAAATTAAACTAATCTTGTGGATTTTGTTAGTGATAAGTTTTTATGACCTTCGTAAACAATGATCACACTAATCATTTT
Organism: Acleris laterana; assembly: GCA_963966035.1. Taxonomy (NCBI): domain Eukaryota; kingdom Metazoa; phylum Arthropoda; class Insecta; order Lepidoptera; family Tortricidae; genus Acleris; species Acleris laterana. The sequence continues at coordinate 10,360 of CAWYPN010000108.1, forward strand.
AGTATTGTAAATGCAAAAAATTGTGTGTTGCTGTTGTAATGTTACTCCTTCCCGTTGAAACGTCTCTGGGGTGTTATTCTGTCAAAAACAATGGGTGGTCGGACGTACGAGCGAAATCACAGCGGCGAGTTTAAGTAGTCCCGTCAGAGCGAACAAAACACACTTTAACGCGTGTATTCGCAATCAGGCAACCTTATACGTTCGATCTTATCGACAGAAGCCATATCGTTAGAATGTGTTTTGTTCGCTTTGACGGGATTACTTAAACTCGCCGCTGCGATTTCGCTCGTTCGTCCGACCATCCGTTGTTTTTGAGAGAATTACACCCCTGGACGGACTGTACATTTTTTTTATGAGAGATAGCCTAAACATATATGCTACCGTTTACCCCGAAAAAAAAATACTGTTCCCGTGGGATGGTCAACAAGGACGAAGTCACGGGCAGGAAAAACTTAGCAAGTAGGTACTAGTTTTTATTTGATACTTGCTCCTGTCCGTTGTACAGTACGTGTGTCTACGTTTTCACAGAGTTTTCAAATGAATTCTACACAATTTTTTCTATTTATTTAGTTAATACCTTGTTGAGATATGGTTACCTGGTTTCAGTTTGAACTGCCACTGATTTTCCGGATTCTGGTAGTAACGAGCCAAGTTTCTTATAGACCGGTAGAAGTTTCGACATTCATCGCTGTTTGCAAACGCCATTGGGGCACGGTCGTAAACATTAAATCTAAAAAGATAAATAATTATGTGACTTTAATGCAAAACAACTTCTAAAATACACGTAACATTTTTGGGAGCTCGTTGTTTCCCATTTTGTTTTGGCCATTGTTGACATAATTATTGATAGTCCTAATTTTTATATAGCTGGAACCATAAACTGTAACATGTAGAAAAGGATAGATTAGGTTAGGCTTGATTTATAAAAACCCTGAACAAGTAACAGATACTGAAAAAAAAAATGCTGACTTGCGATAAATACGATTCTGACCTAAAACACATGATTAATAGTTATTTGTTCAACAAGAGAGCAAAGTTGGTTTTTGCTGCGAGTGATGATTTTGAATCCCGAGTAAGCGAAGGATTCAAAGATACGAGACGTAAAAAACTTTGGTCTCGTGTGAGACATACAACTTTTCACCTCAGCAGCGAGAACAACACAGCGTGAAGCTGGTAGGGCCAACGCAGGTCTTCCGTTGTGACCATTTGGTGAATACACGACTAAATAACGACACGATCGCATATGCATCAATCACAAGCATTTTTGCAAAATACTAATAAAATAAAAAGTGGAAAAAATAAACATGAAACAGATAAAACCTGTCACTCAACTTGATAATGCCGTAGTGCAAACACAACTTTATACAGCTTTATGTAGTCTGTGGCTTTAAAAAAAACCTAACTAGGCCTTGTCTATGGCTATTGGCTATGGCGGACAAATTAACAAAAATTACATCGTCATTTACATTACATTACTTTTTTTTTTTAAGTACAATAATCCCGCTATTTTTGAAATGCGTTCTGAAACTGCCCCCGCGGTTTATGTCACGAAATTAAAGATTGTTAAAACGATAACAAAATTATGTAGATACATAACTTCTTATTTTTCATTAATTTTATCTTCAAAACACTAAATAAAAAAAATGATTGTACCTACTGTATAAAATAGTTATAATAAACACATTTCAAAGTTTAACAGATAGTTTTATTTGCAATTTTACGGTTGTGTGTGCATCCGAACGTGCGTTTCTTTTTGGGCCTACTATGTGTGGAATTTGAAAATCGAACTTCGAATCAAGTTGTTTCTATCTCTCGCTTTTTTCCTATCGAAGTGAAAGTGACAGAACAAAGTGAAGTTCAATTTTTTCGAATGTTGTGAGTAGCCCCAGCACTGCTCACGGCATTTAAAAAAAATAATTAAAAAGCTACTTTGCCTCTCGCTCGCAGCAAAATTGAATTTTGCTCACTGTTTTTAAGCAGCAAAACCTGCTTGTTTGAGCTGCTGAGGTAATATATTTCACCTCATTTATTAATTATTTATTATTTTTCATTTATTTTTTCACCTCAGCAGCTCAAACAAGCAGGTTTTGCTGCTTAAAAACAGTGAGCAAAATTCAATTTTGCTGCGAGCGAGAGGCAAAGTAGCTTTTTAATTATTTTTTTTAAATGCCGTGAGCAGTGCTGGGGCTACTCACAACAT
>CAWYPN010000109.1:0-10436 GCA_963966035.1 Acleris laterana
GTTTGATTTCTGGCGCAATGCGATATCGTATAATACATACGGGTTTCCCTACCGATGTGCACACGAGCGCTTTTATAACACCCATCATAGTTCGATCAATCGAGGATTATCCATGTGACACTTGTTTTCTCCACATTTCAAAAATAGATCATTGAGTGTTTGAATTTAAGAAATAGCCAAAGGGATCAATCAACCTGTATTTACCAAAATTAGTCTTGTTTATATTATTTATTATGTGGTTTAAAAGGTGTAGCTCTGCGTAGAACCTTAGGAACGTACAACTGAGCCCTTTTTCTGAAATTTAACGAGGGACTTCTGGTAGAGATTTAATATTCCCTTATCTCATTTTGTTTTGCAGTAGGCATCTATACCAGACAGCAATGGCTAACACTTTTACTAAAACTACCAGCAATTTTACACAGCTCACTGAAGATTTTATAATTTGTTTAATTGCCAAGTTCAGACAAGATTAGTAAAACAACCTAGTAAACAATGAAAAATATATTTTAATAATGAGCCTCAGATAAACATAATTAATATTTAACGATACATTTATTATTTATAATCGTAACAATAAAATAATAATTACACTTATGAATTAATCCGTAACACTGATAGCTACCGGTGGTATGAATCGCCAGGTATGGCTGACCTCCGTACAGGGCGGGATGAGAGACTGTTGGTCTGCGTCTTTCATCGCCGAGGGGTCATCCAACACCGGTTCCGTCGTGGAGCACTGGATATCAATTTTGTATTCGCCGGGAGTCAGAAACACGACTGTGCATTCGTGGTAAGCTTTAGCAGACTCCGGTAGTGTGGTGAGAACAACTCTGGAACACAAAAAGGATTGTTTAGGAATATGAAATATTGACTCCGTCAAAAAGAAGTTACGATAGAGATAGATATGTACATTTTCCTTTTCAAGTAAATATTCCTTGGAAAGAAACAAACAAAATTCAATCGAAAAAATCGTGAAAATCATCCTTGATTTAGGGGGTGAGTAACGTTATCGCCCGGAGTTACATTTGTAGTTTTGTTTGACGACACGATTGAAGCGCGATTAGAACATATTAACAAGGGTCCTAGTAGCTGCCCTTACTGAGCCATCTCACCTTTCCACCCTGTACACAGATAGACTCACTTGTTGTTCCCCGCCGTGGCCACCCTGTATACAGATAGACTCACTTGTTGTTCCCCGCCGTGGCCACCCGGTTGTCCAGCTTGTAGCTGAGCACGCCGTTGTTGTAGTCCTGGTAGAACTGCACGGACAGGCACAGCCGGTGCAGCGGCCGGCGCAGGTGGTTCCACACGCACACGCCGAGCGAGAGGCACTCGCCGGCAGAGCAGCTGTACTCCTCTTGCGGCTTGATGCATTGGGAGTTTACGCTCACTTCTGTGTGGGTAAAAAGTATGTGTTAATAAATATTTGTGTCACCCATTTAACAGTTCTTGGATATTCCGGGCGGCAGAGGCCCACGTTGTTGGCAAGTATTCCGAACACAGTAGATACTGCACACGAGTCAGTTACCCCAGTTCAAGGGCGACATGCGCACGATGTCCATCATGGCCTGCGACAGCGTGATCCCGCGCACGGAGGCCCGGCCGCGCGTCTCGGAGTGCACCAGCTGCCAGCGGAGGTCCACGTTGTTGGTGAGGTGCTCCGAGCACAGTAGCTCTAGGCTGGTCGTGGAGGATCCCGTGCTTATTGATTTGGGTTCCGCGGATTCTGATAACACGAAAAAGGAGACATTAATGAACTATACAAGGTGGAACATACTTTAGTCGTACCTATTTAACAGCTACATTGAACGAACAGAAACATGGCTTACATATTTATTACGTAACGAACCGAGTTTAAGTATAAAACAGCAGGGATTGAAAACCGGTTTATTTTCCGTAGCGGTTAAAGCCACACTATGAGAGCCTAACCCATAATAAAGGTTACGCTCTCAGGGAGCGAAATGCATTTACCGGTTAGAGAGCGCTCCTTCCGTGTGAGCCGAGACAAGGGTGAATGACGGAAGCGCTCTCTAACCGGTTATAACCGGTAAATGCATTTCGCTCCCTGTGAGCGTAACCGTAACCGTAATCCGTTGGAACGTAACCCAAATAATTAACCGGTTTAACCTAAATAAATACCGGTTTATTTGTAACCGGTTACAATCCCTGTAAAACAGGAACGTATCTGGTTTAATACCATAATATAAGAACATACAACACTCATACAAAAACATAGTCTACATAACTAATAATGAACATTAACCCCGGTATAATGGCAAGCCTTACTTTGAGAAACTATCTCCTTTTCATTCTCGTGTAGGTTTGGCAGCATATGTGGCCTCTTAAGTATTGAGATGATAAACATTGATGCAAGCCTTGTCGCTTTAACGCTTTCGCCAGATTAGTGCAGCAGCTCAAACATGACATTAAAGTGACAAAGCACTAAATTGCGGGCGGGCGTACCGTCTTCGCGCGGGCGGAAGGGGCAGCGCGGCAGCGGCACGGGCACGCGGCAGGCCTCGCGGCTCTCGATGAGGATGCGCTTCTGCGGCGCGTAGTGGAACTCCATCTCCTCGCCCGTCAGGTTGTGCACGTCCAGCACCAGGTACAGCTGGCTGGGGCTGCAACGCGACACATCATTCAGATGAGAGTAATCACTCTATAACTAGGAGTTCAGGACCTGCAAAGGACTTGCACCAATTGGAGGAATGCCTTCGGGCTGTAATGGAACACGACACTTGCTCAGCGCACAAGGATCGAGGGTCGATTTTAAGTGAGGGGTTAAAATGCGCTCATATGAGCTATACTTAGTCCATTTATAGGATGATCTTTATGATAGTTCATATAAACACGTATGTGACTTGTTTCTTTGAGTTTTCATTAACATATTCATTAACCCGAGGTAAAATAAAATAAAACCTTAACCCCCTTACTTATAAACGTGGAATAAGTTTGGAATAGTTTATACCATGCTTTGACCATATCTGTAATTGTGACATTTGCATCTGACAGAAAGTGAATAAGCATGGTATAAACTATTCCGAGCTTATTCCACGTTTATAAGTAAGGCGGTAAGAGATTTAAAGTAAAGCTCAGCTTTCTGTTGTATTCCGTACTTTTGGTTACTTCAGATGCTGTGGATGACCTGAACAATTTAATCACTTAGGCTGCGTCGATGTTAATGAGCATTCTGTATGTGTAATCCTGACTGTTAAGTACTATATGACGCTGACTTGACAAGAGCAGGAAGATCATGACGATGAAATAATTATTCGCTTGTGTTAAAATGCCTTGCCTGTGCGAAATTACAAAATACGGCTGTCACTGGGATCATTCTATAACAATTGAACTTTAGTACTCGTAATGAGTAAAATGACCGATTGATACCAATTTACAGAAGCGAAGTGAAACGATATCGTTTACCAAATTTTAATAATGGCGATATGGTCTTATGGCTCGTATGTAAATCGGCCTTAACCCCTTATATCCGTGCTAAATAATCATATGTACATTTAGTTTTGTGCTGCGGGTCATACACAGATTTAGGTTCCCGTCTTTCCTGCGCACATACCCGAAGTTAACGTGTTTAAGGCCTAATTTTCTGGCTGAACCCACATCCGCATAAACGGCGTCGTCTACTTTAGTTCTTTCAAATAAAAACATAACTTATGTGCACACAAGCCTTTAACTATTGACCACAGGAGAGACCACTTTTGTTTTTGCGATTGTGTACGACCCATGCATTTCGCGCATGAATAATCTCCTATCTCTCTCGACAGTGTACTATCAGACCATTGGAACCTTGACCCACCATAGAACTGTGTCACAGAGACGTTATGATTCAAGTCATAAGAAGTGTCAAACAAATTGTTTTATAATGTCACTGTGACACCGTTTCACTGATTGATAGAGTAAGGAATGAAAAAGTCAGAGAGAAATGTGGAATAAAAGAAGATGTATTGACTAAGATTGAAAAGGGCATGCTTCGATGGTTCGGTCATTTGGAAAGGATGGATTAAAGAAGATTGACGAAAGAGATATATACATCGATAGTGAGTGGACGGGTCGGAAGGGGCTGCCCTAGGCGTACTTTTTCGAGTCAAATCGGTGAAATACTGGAAAAGGGCCGAATCTTAAGTACCCGAAACCGACGTGCGTGCATGACTCGATGTATGAATGTGGAAGAAGCGAAAGAAATTTGTCAAGATCGTAGCAAGTGGAAAGAAGTGGTCTCTGCCTACCCCTCTGGGAAACAGGCGTGATTTAATGTATGTATGTATGTGACACTGTTCTATGGTGGGTCAGGGTTCCATTGGGCTGATAGTACATGCAATACTTACATTTCGGCGGGCAGGACATCCCAGTGCGTGATAGAGACACTAGGCAGTAGTTCGAGGTTGATTTGCAGCGTGGACTGGCGGCAGTGCATCTCCCGGCCTATGCCCCCCGAGTAGCGTATTATCACCTTCAAAACAGTTATATTTTAGGGTTCCAAACCAAAAACTGAGAAACGGAAACATTATGCCTACTGAAGATGTCTTGGTCTGTCAAGACTTTTTTCCTCCAAATAACTGAACCAACCTATGCGCTATGGTGCTGAAAATTGGACAAGGAGTATTCAGTGGGCCGCACAGGGTCCTATAACTAGAAATTAAAAAATATTTCAACATTGTAACTACTTATTTTACTTTCAAGAGAGCGATAAAATTGAATTGACCTTGATAAAGATTGACTAAGTCTTACTTGAGTCTCAATCTGCCTTCCTCGCGACGGGGGCATTACCGATATAGGAGCGGACCAGTTGGTCGTGTGAGAGTTTGTTGATCTGCAACCAACGTAAGCACACAGTGAGTTTTATTAAATGATCTGGTTTTACACCCTGCTTTGGATAAATAATAAAACATACCTGAAACTGCCAGACAGGTTTCTATTTGGCACGAGTCCGCTGCTCAATGACGTTTGGGGGTTAGAGCTTTGCGTGGGTAACGAAGTCTGAGTATTGGGTACCGGCGACCCCACCCTCGACGGGTAGTTGGACGTCAGGCTGTTGGGGAACATGTTCTCCCCCCCAACCCCCCCTAGGTCCAGGAAGTCCGCTTCGCCGTACAACTTCATAGATATGATGGCTGTCTCATTGGGGGGGATCGGAAGCTGAGACTGGATCTCGTCGTTGGACCATTGGAATACTTTGGATTGGAGTTGAGTGTCTGTGTTCGACTGTGAAATAGACAAATGGGTTTGTATGTAGGTACATGTTCTAGACTAGCAATATAAATTGAAGCAATTGACGGCTGTGGTTCTCTAATTTTAAGTTAGAAAAAGATAGCAAATTTGTGCTTCTTGCTCTAGATCTGTAGTTTAAGTATCTTACTTTACGATCTCTACGATCAACTTCTGCAATTTTTATTTCCAGTCTATTTTGCGCAGTAGAATTGGTTTGAGCCAAGGTCAATTTTGTAAACATTAGATATACAGTTTCCCTTTTGACCTTAAGATTGACCTTTTATTATTTGTTATTTTAAGCAGTATAAAAAATTACAATATATCCGAAGTGCAAGTAACTGTTAAATAAGCACAATACCCCGTCCAGAACGAATACCATGTCATACGACGGCCATGACACTCATGACTGTCATGAGCCCGCATAAAGTTTTTAATTTTAGCATTAGGAAAGATGACTTCATTTGTAACTATACTACTAGTATTATACAGAATATTTTTTGCATAAAATATCAATAGTAAAAAAATAAACATCGGTGAATATAAATCTCACCTGTATAGCCAGATCTAAGTATTCAATAGGCACATTACTCGTGTTAGTAATCTTCATGGTGCAGTCCGTGCTCTCTCCGTTGTGCAGCGAAATATTCGTGATGCTGCCGACATTCTCCACATTAGGTAGGTTCAAGTTCCCAGAGGGCGCGACAGTCGTCTCTATCGTAATCGTAGGTAAACTCGGAATAACTTCTATCGTATACGAAGCTGGAAACTTGTGGGGCATAGGCATGTTCTTAAGTCTACAATTCGACTTGACACCAAGCGTGTGGGTCGAATAACCCATTATTTGTAACTCTCCGACTTCTTTGCATGTCCCGTGGAGGTTCACGATGGTGGGAGTGTCGGGGGCTAAATTAATAGTTTCGGGGATAGATTCGAAAACGATTCCGGAGGTCAAAAGGCGCATGTTGGATACTTTCAGCTCGAAGGGCAGAGGATTCGTGAGCTTCATCTGCACTTCGCAGATATCGTCTTCGACCCATAGGTATTCTGAAATGGGAATTTCGTTAAGTGGATGATGATTAAGATTAAACATTTATAATGTCTAAATCAGAGAGTCCGATCTTTAAAAAGTACCGTTTCTGCCGTTGTTATACTAGTTGTGGGTGATTATTCAGCGTTTCAACCGCCGTCACTATTGTTTTTCGCATTTATTCAAGATAAACATAATACCTTTCTTATTCTGTTAAACGGGATGGATACTACCCCCGGGTCCGCCAATCAATCGCTGTCAATATACAGGGTGTCTCATTCAAATCGGTCAGTATGGGAAAGTCTGAAACTATAAGACATACGAAGATTTGTTCTTAGGAACCATGTCACCGATTTTGATAAAAAGAAAAACTGCATTCATACATTTGAAAAAAAAAATGTATCCAGCTAGGGAATCGAACCTGGTTGTTTTGAAAAAATAAACTTACTTACACTATTTCTATTCAGATATCGATTGTGTAGGTCTTAAGCAGTAAATGTTTCTAAGAAACATGATGTTTAAAATGAATAAAATGCATTGTTTTCACATACTTTAATTTATAGGTGTTCGAAGTGACCACGTTTTTTTTTCAATACAATATTCAACACGTTTAGGTAACAACAATTTTACATGCCTGAACTTGTTGAATATTGTAACGGTGGTCACTTCGAACATCTATTAAATTAAATTAAAATTATGTGAAAACAATGCAAATTTCATTCCTCTCTAAGAGCTCGTTGCTAGTGGTAGTGTAGCAATTTTTTACCAATAATTATAGTTTTTGTGCAAGGTATAATGGACCTTATGGTTAGTGCACCTTAGTTTTGAAACTGCCTGTACACACAGTAGTGCATATTAAGTGATTATAGTGAGTGAAATATATCTGTCGCATTCTCGCATCGCTGGTGGAGGTCGTAGCCGCGGGGCGTCCTCACCGCACCTCCTCTGGGATAAAAGATAGCAACAATATTTTTATCCCTGTCTTACGTAAGGTAAGGAGGCGTTTAAATAAGCAAAATAATGCATCACACTCCGCCGAGCAAGTTTTCGTCTACCTCCGACATTCCTATGTCGGTAGAAGGTGAAAAATACGTAAACACCCGCAGGCGCAGGATGCCCGACGTTGATGATTTAGTGGCCTCATTCGAACAAAAATTTAATCATCAGCTGGAGAAATGGGATGAAAAAATGTCCAGTCAGATAACAAGCTGCGTATCAACAGCAGTTAACGCGGCCTTGTCGTCCGAGCTGTCAAAGATTAGTAGTGCCCTAGTCGCTATTCATACGAATGTACAAAAGCTTAGTGAGGATAATATCGAGATAAACAAAGCTCTCTCAGTGACCCAATCACGAATGGCCGAGATGGACAAAGCCCTCTCTTTTTCATCAGACCGTCAGGATTCATTCGATGCTAGAATAAAATCACTCGAAAATAATACTCCTCAATCATCCGCCGTACAAATGCACCTACAAGGGCTTGAGAACAAGGTCGACATGATGGAACAGCAGGCCAGACAGTGTAACCTCGAGATATCTAACCTACCGGAGAAGCGTGGAGAAAACCTCGTGAATATATTCGAGCAATTGTGTCACGAGACCAAACATCCAATCCATGTGGCAAATATAGTGTCAATTCACCGTGTGCCCCATGCCGATCAACGAAGCCCACGACCAAAAAATGTAATCGTGAAATTAACTACTAGAGTTCTCCGTGATAACATATTATCTGCCTTCCGCGCTAACAGAGGTCTGGACTCGACCAAGTTAGCTATATCTGGTCCCCCACACATAATCTACGTGAATGAACACCTAACGCTTAAGAATAAGCTATTGTTTCGTCAGTGCCGCGAAACCGCCAAAAAAAAAGGAGTACAAATATGTGTGGGTCAAACACGGCACAATTCTGGCCCGCAAATCGGACACGTCACCCATTATTGCCATTCGCACTGTTCAAGAAATTGTTACTAGGTTCACATAAGTGTTTGTTATTTCCTTGCGTGCATCCTTATTGCATAAATATGTATGAGAGTAAATATCAAGCAAAAGAAAATATATTAAAAACTCCCTCACTTGTATGGCATTTGTATTGTAAAGGCATTTATCTAAATAATTCATTATGTATGGCGCGTCAAAACCGTTATAGGTATAAAAATAGCTTAAGTATTGTGAACTCAATGCTGCGAGTCCGTTATCAATGTTATCATGCGGATAGCGAACCGGTTTTCATGGACGTTTATATGGATTCCCTGCGTGCACAGTTGAATATGAACTTATTAGTTATTATTTGTTCTCTGAACCCGATTGTTTCTCGTGATACCACGGATAGCAATATAGATTACTACCCCATTGTCATTTAGTATGGCTAAACACCAAATATCTGTTTATTATCAGAATTGTCGGGGTCTCAGAACGAAGTTGCACACTCTGTACATGAATATATTGTCTAATAACTACGATATTATTATTCTGACGGAAACATGGTTGTACGATGGCATTGGTGATAACGAATACATAGATTCTAGGTATCGAGTATTTAGATGTGACCGGGACCGGGCGGGCAGCGGGCGGCGGGACGGCGGCGGCGCGCTGGTGGCGGTGCGGCGCGAGCTGGCCGCCGTGCCGCGCGGCGCCGCTAGTCCCGCGCCCCCGCTGCCTTCGCCCCTCGTGGACTACCTGTTTATCGAGCTGCGCTCGCGCGACTACTGCTGCGTTATAGCCGCGACCTATATACCTCCTAATGTAACTCCAGACATTTATGATTCATATTTTTGTTACCTTACCTTCATGCTGCAATCACTCGAGGTGAATCATTTTATTATAGTCGGAGATTACAACTTACCCACTATGGAATGGCGGGAACATCAGTCCCACATGGAACCGATTGTACGAAGCGACTACTGTCCGCCTAATAAATGTTTAATTAACTTTATGTCACTACTTAATTGCACACAGATAAACAAATTTAGTAATGTGCGTGGACGATATCTTGATCTTTTTCTCACTAATATCGATGATTGTAGCGCAGCCCCAGTCACTGTAGGTTTAGTTCCCCCTGACGACCATCACCCCCCTTTCCAAGTCTTGGTGCCCACTAACCGCGGTATCAAATATGTTCCGGTCAAACCCCGTTTGCAATATAATTTCAATAAAGTGGACTACGAGTTAATAAATACTGAGCTGACGGGCGTTGACTGGAACAGTATTCTATACCAAAAAAATGTTGAAGGTGCAGTGTCAATTGCATATGAAAAATTTTTTTCAATAATAAAAAAACATATACCGACCAAAGTAGTTAAATCTTCCCACTTCCCAGTGTGGTTTTCACCTTCACTAATACACATTTTTAAAAATAAAAACAAATATTGGGTCAAATGGAAAAAATACCAAAATAACTGTGACTACAGAGAATTTTGCATTTTCAGAGAGAGATTTAAGATCGAATCACCTAAATGTTATAAAAAATATATTACCGCAGTAGAGGATAGTATACATGATAATGTGAAGTACTTTTGGACTTATATAAATAACCATAAAAATAAAGCAAATATCCCATGCTATATGACTTTTAAGAATACTTCCGAAAGCGACCCAACTGAAATATGTAACCTTTTCTCGAACTTTTTTCACTCAGTATTCGAGCCATCCACAATATCCAGCGACTTTAATGTAAACGATATCCCCGATACCAACTCATTGTCAGATCTAATAATTAATAACGTACATATAACTAAGGATGATGTATACAATGAACTTCGTGCCTTGGATACGTCGAAGGGCTCGGGTCTAGATCATATTCCTCCGGTATTTTTCAAGCACACCGCAATCTCTCTTTGTCAACCGCTGCAACATATATTTAACCTATGTCTGTTTGAAGGCGTTTTTCCCACCATTTGGAAGACGGCTCGTATAGTTCCTGTATACAAGGGAGGTTCCAAGAAGGATATTGAGAATTACCGTCCCATATCTATTTTACCCACTCTGTCGAAGGTCTTCGAAAGACTAGTACACAATATTATTTATCCATCAATACATAATATTATAATCGAACAACAACACGGCTTTGTACAGCGTCGTTCTACTACGACCAATCTTTTAATATACACCACCTACCTCTTTGAAAGTCTTGACGCAAACAAACAAACTGACAGCGTATACACAGACTTTAGAAAGGCCTTCGACAGAGTGG
>CAWYPN010000110.1:0-11003 GCA_963966035.1 Acleris laterana
GCCGAAACTGTAATCAAACGATGCCTTTTGGGGAGGTTATACTCTGCACAAAGTTTCATCCCTCTGTTACCCCCTGGGGGTGAAAAACACCCGATTAACCCCAAAACTGTTTTAATTATTTTTTCCTAAACTATGAAAGTGACGAATATCAAATTTTGTACAAATATTAATAAGACTAAAAGCTTTGTGCTAAAAAAATATTAACCCCCTAACCATTTAAATTCGTGTAAAAAAAAACAAAAATAAAAAAAGAATCATCCTGTATATCAACTTTGGCTCATGGCACACACACACCATTTTTTTTTCTTCAAAAATGAACCAATTTATATTCTACATTATACAAAAGTTTCATATCGCCGGTTTCGGGATCAAGTCGTTGCGTATTAAGCATAATACGAGTATACTCGTAATGATTAGTGGCTACGCAATAGTACGTTTATTTTAATTTCGCAATGTTCCTTCTGGAGTAGGTCTATGAAACTTTTGTATTATGTAGAATATAAATTGGTTCATTTTTGAAAAAAAAATGGTGTGTGTACCATGAGCCAAACTTGATATACAAAAAGGCATCGTTTGATTACAGTTTCGGCCCAGAATCAATCAATCAAAGGGCAATTTTTCCCAGGCTATCCTGCTACACCCTTCGTCAAGATCGTAGCGAATGGAAAGAAGTGGTCTCTGCCTCCCCGCTCTCAACAGGCGTGATTTAATGTAATGTATGGAACAACGATACGATGTGCTCGTGCTTATTTTAACTATGTTGACACACTTTTATATTATGTCAAGTTTTGGTAATGGACGGGAACTCGGTTCATTGTTTTTTTATGTTACCAAACGTAAAAACGTAAACGTAGGTATACTGATTTAAAATCTAAACAGAAAGTAGAAAGAAGTAGTCTCTGCCTACCCCTCTGGGAAACAGGTGTGATTTAATGTATATGTATGTATGTATGTAAATCTAAACAGGTATTAACGACTTTTTGATTTTGACAATCAAGGCTCTACAACTAGGTCAATAAATAAGCCTTGTTGTTTTCTCAGAAAAATCCCGAAATTAAATGACAGTGACATTATTCTTTTTGATTATTAAGACAAAACTTATTAAAAAAATATATGTCAGGTTGGGTAAGAGAAACTACTCACTGTAGGTCTAAGATCTATCTATCGTAAATTACTGCTTTATCTACTGAGTAATCAAAGACCTGTCCATAATTTTTGATGCACAAACTACTGTTTCTCTTTACTAATAACTCCCATTACCACACCTGACCTTACTGTAGGAAAACTAATGTATCAAACACAAGTCAAATAGTCCTTCATTCATCACCCAGTTGTTTTTTGAACTAAAGTGTAGCAATACGACGATTACTAGCGACATCTAGTATATAGTAGGTGACTATTAGCAGAACACATTTAGTTCCGCTTTTGGCCACTGTACCGACAGCGCCAACATACACATATTTTAGTCAAAGTCAAAGTCAAAGTCAAATATATTTATTGCATGGTCATGAGTTATACAGGTCTTATAGAATTTGTGTTAATGTTCGTCATGTCCTGCCTCGGAGAGGCGTACAATATTTAAGCTTAATTCTAAATATTAATTAATTAAAGTATTTAATACATGTGTTAGTATCACATTCGATGTCGCCGTATTACAAAAAAAGGAGTTACATAATAGGTTCCAACAATATTATATATTATACCGATAAGAATTCAGATACACTATAAATACATTTAATAATTAACCAATTAAAAAGCTTTGTTTTAAAATTCGCAGGTGGCAGTTTTTTTAAGTCTACTGGAAGTTTATTATAAATTTTGGTACTCATGCATACGACACTCTTCGAGAAAAACGCAGATTGTGATTTTGGACATATAATGTCATACCCATATTTGGATCGTAATCTTGGCCGTGGGTTTCTACCCGTAAACATGTTTAGATTTTTTTTTACAAACATGCTGACCTCGTATATATATAGAGCAGGGAACGTGAGTATTCTGTTATTAAGAAACAGCGGTCGACATGACTCAGCTTGATTAAGGCCATAAATAGCACGAAGGCATCTCTTCTGCAATCTAAAAAGTTGGTCTTTATTGCCAACATTACCCCATAGAATAATGCCATAGCGTAGATTTGACATAACATAGGAGTGAAATGCTAGAAGAGCCGTTTTTTCAGAAGAGACCTCCCGAAGTCGTTTTAATGAATAAGCGAATCTACTCAACTTTGCCATTACATAGTCCGAATGATGAAGCCAATTGGTGTGGGAGTCAATGATCATGCCCAAAAATCTAATTGAATGAACGTTCTCCAATTCAAAACCCTTGTACACGATTTTGATTTGTGTTGGTTTACTCTGGGGAGCATAAAATTCCATGCACTTCGTTTTGGCAAGGTTAACCTGAAGGCAGTTTCTCTCCAGCCATTTGTTAATGTCATGGAAAACACTGTTGACCTCATCTTCGTATTGATTAGTGCTATCACTGCGTATCACTATTGAACAGTCATCAGCAAAAAGAAGAATTCTATGGTTTGTAACCTCTGTTAAATCATTGATGTACAAAATAAATAGTAAAGGCCCAAGTAAACTGCCTTGTGGTACACCTGCTTTATGATGCAAAGGTTTGACTACTTGATTAATATTTTGGATAACAATCATTTTAAATCGTTATCATCATCATAGACCATTTTGCAACTATAAAACACGTATCAGTCAGTTCCAAAAAATAAACAAAGATGGCGCTAGCTGTCCTACTTTTTCCGTAACTCTAAGACGACTTAAATACAATAACATGGCTTTTTTTTTACTGAAAACTGTCGTGTGTAATATATATGATCAAGTTTAATAGCCCTTTAACTTCGTGTAATCAAATTAACGGAAAACAGTGGCCATTTAATTTCCGTTAAGTTACTCACCTGTACGACAATAAAGCAGTCTACTTTTTCAAGACAATACTATTATTAGAAAACACAATACTAGTAATGAGAGCGCTACTGGCAGCTTGGTGCAGTCTTAATACTTTTAAATCAAATAGTCACAAGTATTGTAAGGAGGAAAAATATCAAGGCACTAAAACCAGTTTTCTATACAAGAGCAAATACTCTATAGACATACGTCTCAGTATTAGGCACAGGCCTAATTCCCCAACAAAAACGCAAGCACCGTATTTGTCGGGTATTAAACAAACAACTTTGAACTGCTCTGTAGAAACTTGAATTCTACATAGTTCCAAAAGTTCCAAAGTACAATCTTATGGCTTTTCTACCCCTTTCTTGAAAACCAATGTTTAATTCCGAATGTGACAAACGGGAAAAATTGAGGTTAAAAATTGCAACAGCTAACGACATCTTTCGTCAAGTAGAGAAAGTAACTTGTAGAAAGCGCCTCCCGTGTCAAATAGTAGATATTATATGTCTTGTCATCAACTTACAATAGATGGCGTTAGTGGTTACAATATTTGATACTTTAGTTTCCGTAAAACATTAGAAGTAATTCAAATAAACCAATTTTAAATCATGCCTGTGTAGTTTTCATAACAATGTATGCTTTTCGAAAACAATATTTTGTGGAAACTGGTCACCAAATATTTAGTTTCGCTATTAGACACTGGAGGCGCTCACTAAAAGACTATTGTCATCTACTTGACAACAGATGTCGCTAGCTGTAACTATTTTTTATACACTGCAGTAAGTCACCTGTTGTATGTGTGAGTAATGCGTGCTAATAGATAACCCATTTTTTTAATTTGTAATATATCTTATGGTTTATGGTAACGACATTTTCGCTTAAACCGAGTGGGTTATTAACATATTTGTTTCTGGAAGTAGATTAATAGTGGGTCTTCTAAACGTAATGCTCATACCAAATAAGTTCCAGTTGAGTCAAACTTATACAAGAGTTTAGTCAAACTTAAATACTGCAACAACTAACGACATCTATTGTCGAGCAGATGATAACCAGAACATAGAGGTAATAAGCGCCTCCAGTGTCAAATAGCAGTACCAAATATTTAATTTTAGTAAAATACTAATGAAGAAAAGTAAAAAAACCAAAAAACCAGCGCTGTGGCTCCAGCTGTCTATTTGGAACACTCACAAAAACGGAAAGTTTGAAATTTGCTAGGTACCCGTTATCTATAAGTTCTATTGTTTTAGTTTTTCCTTAAACTGTTTTACTAATATTTTTTGTGTTGAGAGTGTATTTGTGGAAAAAATGTTTTAGTTTGAGTTTATATGAAGTAAGACGTTTGGCCTAAACAAACATAATAAATCACAATAGGAATAATGGTTAAATTGAGTTTTTTTGATGTATTCATATTTATACTACATATAGTTTTTATCACCAGGCTAACAATAAACTAAATTGAAATAAAATGTACATTTTAACCTGTACATTTTATTTAAGCTTCGTTCTGTGAATTATTCATAGATGGCGCTACCTGTTTCACTTTAGCATTACCTCTCGGCGAGAAAAACTTGGATTTTTTATCTAGTGTTGTTTTTTATCAGCTGTCTGTGTAAAACAAGACGGCTAGTCTAACAATAAATTAAATTGAAATAAAATACACATTTTAACCAGAAAAAACTATTTAAGCTTAGTTCTGTAAATTATTCATAGATGGCGCCATCTGTTTCACTTTTTCATTACCTCTCAGCGAGAAAAACTTGTTTTTTTTATATCGAGAAAAACTTGTTTTTTTTTATATAGTGCTGTTTTTATCAGTTGTCTTTGTAAAACAAGACGGCTAAATCTCAAAGTTTATATTCGAAACAAAAAGATAAGTATTCAATTTTATTTAGGAGAATTTAAATGGAGAATATAATGCACCGTTTATTTTAACACAATTACGATGTTGTGGAGCTAAAATGTTTGGATACTGTTTTTATTCACATGAATACAGATATTAAAAAGAAAACTTTAATAACTCAATAGATGGCGCTAGGTGTCCATCCATTGAGAACACGTTAGCCTAGTGCGTTAGTGACCCTGCGTACGACGCTAGTGGTCCCGGGTTCAAATTTCGGTAAAAGCAAAGATTTGCGTGACGAGCGCTAGTATTTTTTTCTGAGTCTTGAATGTTTTCTATATAAGTAAAAATGTTTTTC
Source organism: Acleris laterana (assembly GCA_963966035.1). Classification (NCBI taxonomy): domain Eukaryota; kingdom Metazoa; phylum Arthropoda; class Insecta; order Lepidoptera; family Tortricidae; genus Acleris; species Acleris laterana. The sequence continues at coordinate 5,108 of CAWYPN010000110.1, forward strand.
TCTATATAAACAAGTTTATCGTTGTCTACAACCAGTTTCGATTGGGACTAGGTCATACAAAGTTGTGTAATTTTGCATAAGATCAGGTACTTAGACTGCGTCCAGCGTTCAGTGGTGCCCTCATTACTATTATTTTTAGGCGATGGGCTTGCAACCTGTCATAATATACACATGATATACATCTTAGCCTATTTGTGCAAAATGTGGTTACATAATTAACAACTGGCTGTTAAAGTTGTTGGTAATTCTGTAGCTCTGCCTACCCCACTCTGGGATGAAGGCGTGACGGTATGTATGTATGTATGTATGTTTTCCGCGATGTCCAGTAAGATCACCTCGTAGGATTCCCTCGTACAAAATTAATAGATAGGGGATCTTACCAGGTGATCTTACTGGACATCGCGGTGTTTTCTTATAAATTAGTTTTTTCTTGAAATCATATAGTGTTTTTATGCTGTACAATTGAATATAAAATTTACAGCATATATGACAATTTAATAACAATTGACCCCTATGAGTAACTTAAAGAGAAAAAGAGGCCACCTTTGTCTGTTAAGTCGACTACACGAAGGTTACTTTATCATTATTTATAAATAAAAAAACCACTCTTTCATTTCATGTTAATACTTTAGTTTAAAAAAAAAAATCTTTTACAGTAATGAGGGCGCCTCTGGACGCTCGGCGTAGTCAATATCAAACAAATAAATATTCATTCATTCAATCGTTTTTTCATTCATTCATTCATACGCACCTGTGCAGAGGAGGCACAGAGTCAATAGTCTTCAGTTCTCCTCTCGTCGAAACGACGTTATAGCTCTCCTGACAGTCGCATTTCACGTGGATCCACTTGTCTGTATGCCTGTTTTCCACCATAACCACTAAACCGGCCCATCCCTGAAATAAAATGGGAATCTTTTAATCTTAAAGGAAATTTGAGCATAAGTTAGGCATTATCGACTGTAGTAATGTGAAAGCAGGACCAACCCGTCGATTTTTTAATTTCACCGAGTGACTTCAGTCACCAAAATGGCCGATTTTAACTGCTTTCTAGAAATTCGCTTTTCTGAATTTCACCAGTGACTGAAATTCACACACCTTTGATATCAAGTGCCACTATCCACTAATGCATGAGGTCACCGCGAGGCTTAATTTTCATAATACTACAGTGGTTGAAGGGCCTTATGCAGGGTCCGTCCGGATTGCTACCACTATCGTAACTACCCTTTAACCGGCCGCATTGTGATCCAGTGTGTAGGTAAGACAAAGGGTGCTTTACGAATTACTGGCATAGAGGAATCAATCTGGACGGATCTAGATCTTGACCCTGTCATCTTTAGATTGCAATCTTGAGATTGCTTCGGAGTCTCTCAGATCTCACTTACCATCAGGTGCCCTGTTCTCGTTTGCCTAGGTACTGAAAAACGGTTCCTTAGTTACGTAGTATTTTTAAAGTTTGTTCTATGAATCCTTCATAGATGGCGCCAGCAGTCTCACTTTTGCAACATCCCAGAAGTGAAAATCTTGAAAAATTATATCGGTACGTATGTATGTCTGGGTGTAGTGCCTCCCACCAGTATCTAAGACTGCCATTAAATGAAGGTTTAACCTATCGCGAAGCAACTGAGCTCGCATGGTGTTCTGGCGCTAGTTCTGTAAATTCTTCATAGATGGCGCTAGCAGTCCCACTTTTACCATACTATCCATATCTCCAAAAGAGAAAATTTTAAAAAATTGTATCGGTACAGTGCGTTCCAACTCTAATGGAGACTGACATACACTGAAGGTTTAACCATCTTATGCTTTAATCTACCACCAAGCACCTGACCTAGCGTAGTTCCGGAGATAGTTCCATGAATTATTCATAGATGGCGCCAGCAGCTCTAAAAAAACCTTTGAAACTACAAACCTTGGTCAAGTAGTAGGCCGTCATCCCCTGGCGGCCCTCGTGGCGCTGGCCGCGCGCCAGCGTGAGCCCGATGATGGCGTCGGCGAGGATGTGCGGGTGCAGCGCGGGCCGCGCCACCACCAGCGGCTTGCTGGAGTGCGCGGCCAGCACGTGCCGCGGCCACGCCGCGCTCGGGCCCAGCTCCAGGCCCGTGTGCCAGTGGTTGAATGCTAGGCACACCACCAGGTAGAAGCCTTTCTCTAGCATCTTGTGGCAGCCGACGAAACCGCGGACCTGGAGGTAATAATTGCATATCGTTCATTGAAAACAAAACGGACACAATCCAAAATGAGTCAGTGTTGCATTTTAAAATTAGAAGCTGTTGGAATACAATTTTTAATGGAAGAGCAATTTTTTTTGGAATGTGTCCTTTTTGTATTCAATGAGCGATATGTAGTGTTATTGTGTGTTTATAGGCATTCTACATTTCAAATTTCCCTTTTCCCGTACTATCAGCATAAAAAGAGGTTTGTAATAAAATAATTATATTTAAGAAGAAAATCCAAAAATAATGCCAGGATGAAATTCTAAATATTATTAGGCTGTTTTTATTGTATTGAATTTAGCAACTAAAAGAATTTATCCTATTACTGCTGAGGACTGGGAAAATATTTGTCACCATGTCGAAAGTGAAGAAAATAAATATAGATATCAAAAATGGATCGAATTACAGATCATAATATTATTATCAATACTTGTGACAGCTCAGATGAAGAAATAAATAATAACGAATGAAAGCAAAAAAAGACCGAGTATTGTTTTACTTATTAAGAAGAGAAATCTGATAATAATAAGAGACTTACGTTATTCTACTTTTCATGCGAACCGTACAACTACTACAAATGCAATTGGCCATGCTTCATATTTTTTTTGTATGGTTTTTATAATTTATTTGATAAATATAGACTATTTTAAGAAAGTAATTACGGTATTTTTGTTTTTAATTAATCCTATCTACATTAAAAAAATATATTAATTTATTGCTGACGTGACGTCATCAAACGCATAATGGATAATGTAGTCTTCGCCTGCATGAAAAGAAATTACAGTAAAGTCTATGGTAAAGTCAACATCAACATCAAGGTGTCAATGTCATCGAAGACGGTCTCAAAAATTTTTTAAATCACTATCTGAACTTGTTTGAAATGGAAGGCCAAAATTTTTTCGTCCCTTTATGTCCGAATAACAGCAGGGATAACCCGGATTTGTTATTCGTACCAATCCCGGAACGACGGCGAGAGGAATGGTGTCGTGAAGTGAAGCAAAAACACTTAAGAACTATTTGCAGTTTTGTTGTGAAGATCATTTAAATGTACTCATATGTACCTGTTTAAAACAAACACATTACTTTTACATAATGGTTTAACAATAAAGTCTTGACCATTGAGTACTCGTATAAATTAGATTGCATTTATTAATTATAATAAACAAACAATTTACGAAAAGAAACGACACGTCAATGTCAAATTTGTGTTTAATATAGACTAGACAGACGTCAGTCGGTTTTTTTTTTAAATATGGCAATGTGGAATCATATCCATTATTCGTTTGATAACTCACAGAAAGGTCATTTGAAGGTTATAACATTTCAACGAATATCTTAATAATGTGAGACTTTTTTTAAAATCTGATATACAGAAACTGTACCGAAACTTGTTTCTCGAAATGGTTTTGAGATTTCCATACATATTTAAAAAGTTAGCATGGCTAATTGCACGCTCTCGCTAATTCATCTTTAACGTATGCGGCGTATGTGCCTGCATTGGCTGTTATTTCTGCTATGTTTTAAATACTTTGTTTCTATCGGTGAGAACCTTTTATTGGCTTTTTGTTTACGTAATGTAATTTCTATCTTGTTTTGTACGCTGTTGGATCTCCAATAAATCATAAAGAAAGAAAGAAATAAATAAACATTGTATTCGACGGCTACTATATGACAGCGAAATAAATAATGAACTTACTTGTCTTTTACTGTGAGCAACTAATTTCCCAACTTGTGCGTTGGGCCCGGACTTGGTTCGGAAAACGACCACGCACAAATCGAGTTGAGACGCTGACTTTTGGCCGAATTCCTGTAATATAAAAGGGGGTTGGTGTTTATTTTACCGTAAAATATATGTTTATTCAATAGGCCTCACGGGCACTTTTCACGTTATAAATCTACCAGCGCCTGTAAATAGACCGTTGCTGGGAAGAGACGCCGCAAGAATTCAGTACTCTCAATCTTTTGTCCATATGGATACACTTCGACCCTTTAGACGAGTACTTTATTACCTTGTAATGTTACTTTTAATTTAAGTATTATTGTATTTTATAATTTGAAAAAATGAACTTCTGCTGTAGTTTCTTGCGGCGCTTCTTCTCCGCAATGATGGTCTTGTCCGAAGCGCTAGTAAATTCACTCCATATTACCGACGTGTAAAAGAGCACTCATGTGTCCAATTTACTGAATAAATATTTTGAATTTTGAATTATGAGTATTTTTATGCAATTACCCTCTTACACACTCCGCTGTTCGAATGCTCACGATGTTTTTTTCTTTACCGTAAGAACATCGTAATGTTCTTACTTAGGAAAACTCGACCAAGTACCCGCGGGGTCTTGTCTTAGTGTGTTTTCTTTCCTTTGTCGGATGTATGTACAGGTCAATTCACAAGAGTTGGCACGAATGGATTGAACGATAGTAATGTCACCTATCATTGTGTGAGAGTCGTCCTTTGAACCGATGTCCGAATTTCAAACCGAAAACCTGTTACTATTTTACACACTAGTATACTTTCATTCACTCATTCAATCCATTCGTGCCAACTCTTGTGAATCGACTTGTAAATAAACGTTTTTCTTCGTTTCTACATATGTCAGAGGCAACATACCTCTGTCCCTCCTGGAAGAGTGTAAAGTCGACTTCAGTTGGCTGAGCGGCAGTAAGCAGTAGGCAAGTGAGATGGCGCGTGGAGGACAGCGGCGGCAATACCCCTGCCAGACGGACCTCGTGCCAGCCCACTCGCACCTTGCAGATGTCTATGCAGTCGAAGTATCTGAGGAAAGAGATGAACAGGCTGGAAAAGTCTCGCTATAAATATATTTTCTGCTTTCAATAAATGCAGTCAGGAGATCGGGGTGGCCAATGATATCGGCTTTCGAGCAACCCAAGAATCAAACTCTTTTTATAATTTTTTTCACGCTGGAACGGCTGAAAAATTGCCTAAACTCTGAAACACAGCCTACCCATTATCCCAAAAAAGACAGTTCCCTTGGTATCCAATCACTTTCTAAGCAACGTTTCACAAACATATCATTTTGCAAAACGCTTTTATTTGGAAACTGTAAATATTTCAGGATTTATTTCAGGACCAACTTGTAGAACCCTATAGGTTAGGTTAGGTTAGTTGTTAGTTTCACAAAAAAACCAAACCTTTTGTACCTAAACAAAATTAATACCAGAGCATAAACAAATGTTTTACTCACTTGAGCACATCTTCAAAGCTAATCCAGAAGACGGCCTGGTCCTGTGCGTCGGGCGCGCCGCCACGCACGGCCCGACGCAGCGCCGGCGTCCAGCGCGGGCAGCCCGCCGCCCAGGCGCCGCGCCACGTGTAGTGCCCCCACGGGTTGCGCAGACGCAGCAGACGCGTCGGGCCGTCTACTTCGACCACGTCCAGGACGCTGTAGGCGTGGCGGGGGCGGAGGCCGAGGCGTTGGTATTCTTCTTCGTCGACCTGGAAAGAACGATAAATTTCTATAACACGGAGGATACAGAGTACACAGATTAAGACAGGCCACTTGATATTAAGTGGTATTTTTTATACTAAGAAGGCACACGAGCACACAGGTTAATTGTTGGTAATTGGGATCTAAGAATCAGACATTTGAATTCTCAAGACTGCCGCCCGCCTGCAGCGACACCGACTAACCTTCATGTTCCCCCCGCCGCAGCTGGCGCCCATGAGG
>CAWYPN010000111.1:0-11036 GCA_963966035.1 Acleris laterana
GATCTAGTCGTTCTTTAGAAATACACGATTCTAGCAGCTGACTTAGTAATGAATGATGTTGAAAGGGATCCAACGATTAGTATCGGTAATAATCAAAATCGATAACATCCGTACCACTTCCAACAGTTCTACGTTCTGTCAAGAAATATTGGGGTATCAATTTGTGGTTTTCATTTTCAACACTTTTTTACGGACAGACAAATTCTAGATTTTTGGGAAAAGATCTTGACAAATAAATATAGCATGTTGACTTATTTACACGCAGGAACATGGTGTTCTAAAATTATGGTGCTTCATGCCTATTACACAACAATTATTAGAGTATATTTAGACGCAAAATTTTCAGACAAGTGGGTTGGCCGTGGTGGGGCTATCGCGTAGCCACCAAGGTCTCCTGATCTTAATCCTATCGACTTTTGTCTGGGGTCATTATCAGGGATTACTTTAACTAAAAGACATTAAACATAACTGAACTAAGAGCGAGATTGAGAGGGGCGCAAGAAAAAATAAAGGCGTTGGCTTTCGTACCGTTTCAAGACATTTTATCAGATGATGCAGAGTTTACATAATTCGGTTCATAATTTTATTTAAAAAGGTCCACATGGAGTTATTATTTAGTTACATATCAAAAAATATCCAGCAAATTATTTTATTATAGCCAATATGAGCCAAATGGTGGTAGTTAAAGTGTAATACGAAAAATCACGGAAAATACATGAGCGTGATTCGGAATCACCTTGGGCTCTACCTTTATTTCCTCGGAGGGTGATATAGCTTGGGTGACTGCGTCCCGTCCGCGCATCATTTATTTATTATTATTTATTTATTTATTTCCAATCTTCCCGTGGATGTCGTAAGAGACGACTAAGGGAATAAAGGCGTATAGTACTGTTAGGCGATGGGCTTGCAACCTGTCACTAATACACTGGTAAATATCCTAGCCTAAGTGTGCAAAATGTGGTTACAGAGTTATCAACGGGTTTTTAGAGTTGTTGGTAATTCTGTAGCTCTGCCTACCCCACTCTGAGAATAAAGGCGTGAGTTTATGTATGTATTTATTTATTTTTCATCACACTTGCTCGGAAAGGGTTTTATAACACGCAGGCGTTTAGGGCAGTTATAGCCGACTTAGCTCCCGCGGGAGTTATAGATTTTCATAACTCCCTAGGGAGTTATGAGTTTAGTTTTAAAATATAGAATCCACTTGTTCATCATTTCAGACCAAGGAGGTGTAAAATCAGCCAAGGTTTATTTCCTATATTCAAAACTTGGCTACAAACCAATTTTACTGTTTAATTAAACTTATACGGCACATTTGTCTGCATTATATTTCTATTTTACCATTATTTCAGAGGCATTCGCAATTATTTTATTAAATTTCATTTTGAAAATTTGTACAATCTGGCGGAATGGCCTGTATTTGTCAAGTTTAAAAAAAAAGCAATTCTAAGCATTATCTGTGGAAGACTAAAAAAAAGTTGTCAAACTCTTTTAGCTTAGCGAATAGAGTTCGTTTAATTTTGTTTGTTTTTTATTTCCTCGCTAATGTGATGAAAATCATTGTGTGTATCATGGGCAGTAAGGAGATTGCAAACTCGAGTCATTAAAAGCCCTCCGCCTTCGGCGTCGGGCTTCTAATAGTCTCTCGTTAGCAATCCTCTTCTTACCGCCCTTGATGCACAATGTACTATTCCACACTTACAACTATTTTTACAGGTACTACAACCTAAGACAATAGTGTAACAAAATATTTTAAGCTTTAGGACCCAAATGACGTAAGGCTCTCGTAGCATACTCGTCCTGCAACCGTTTGCTTCCCGGCGTGTACAGTAGTGGCACTGGTCTCGGCAGGCGCGGCGGCGAGCGACCAGGCGGAGTACATCGACGTGGGCGCGGAGGGCGACCGCGTGCTGGGCGCGGAGCTGTGCGGCGCCACGCCGCTGCTGTTCAGCCGCAAGCACGGCGTGCTCGCGCTCACCCCCACCGACGCTGTCTCCGCTAACGTGTGAGCCGAGACACTTATTAATAGACCCCGTTATCTTGTCGCATAATAGTACATTACTACAGAGGCCGGGAAGTAGGGGGTTGCCGGCCGACTGATATAGACGGCCGAGCGAAGCGAGGCCGGATAGTTACGAGGCTGGCAACACCTTTTCACGGCGAGGTATGTATAGTGCTTTTCTCAAACATATGCAATGAAATAAAAAAAGACATCACTCAAAAAAGTAAATTGATAAATGTCCACCCTAGGGAAGAAAAGTAATTGGGTGTTAAAATAAAGTACCAGGAGCGCAGCGGTAATTAGGAGGTATATCAGGCATAGCGCAACTTAGATCTCAGGCGGTGCGGGCAGCCGGCGGGCGGCGGCGGGCGCACACGACACAGCGCGGATGTCTCCCAAACGTTTATGCACTCCTAGTATTTGACGTTATAACATTTTCTCAAAAATTTTAAAAATATAATTTAGATATTCAGTCTGTTCATAAAACAAGCTGTCATGGCCATATTAAAATTAAAAAAAAATTACTTCCCGGCCTAGGCCTTCAATTTTGTATGAAATTCCTTTACAGTTCTCTCGAGTTGTTCCGTCGGGAACGTGGCACTTTGAAGCCTAAAATAACTAACATAACGCCGACATTACATAGTATGTTTGAGAAAATATTGTTTTTCAGTAGAGTGTGAATGATTTTTTTATCGACCTTCTTGATATCGATGTTTTTATAATGCAATTGAATTTTCGCCTTTTAAGTGTATTGTGTATTTCAATAAAAACTTTTTGTTTACAAATAAGTACATAACCTTGTTGGCCTTACGAGAAGCGATAAACTTAGATAAATGATTTGCAATTGCATGTCACATTGACAGACACTATAACTTGCAGTTCTTTGGAATAGTGTTAGTTTAATTGTGGAATTTATTAAATTGCTTGGTGTGTACGTACATAATAATAGGCTACAATGGAAGATTTAAAAACAAAATACACTAAAACTTTCCCTGCTTGATAAAAGAAGGAAACGAATTGTTTTGCATATGGTGCAATTTACAAATCATTCCAATAAGAGACCATAAGAAAACATCTAAATTCCAAGAAACACAATGAGACAGTAGGCGGAAAAGCAAACCAAGGAGATTTTAATATGGATCTGACAAAGTTTATGATTTCTTGCAATATCCCTAGGAGAAAATTGGATAACACAGAATTTCGATTGTTTATCCAAAATTGCATGAAAGGTAAATATGCAGAATCAGTATCTGTTCCTTATTAAATTTAAATTCTCAGTGACATACACTATCGACATTTAGATAGTCGATAAAAAAAGCATTCACGCTCTAGTGAAAAGTAATGTCAGTGCGACAAGATAACGGGGTTTACTTATTAATTACTAGCTTTTGTTGGTCGTGGTTTTTTTCGGGAACTATCCCCCTCACCGGGCTATATAAAAATTAATAAAACAAATATAAGGGGACAATCTCACACCAATTGACCTAGTCCCAAACATAGCTCTAGGCTTGTATATGGGTACTAGACAACGATATAAATACTTACATAGAGAAATGTATACTTAAATACATTAGAAAACATCCATGACTCAGGAACAAAATATTCGCGCTCATCACACAAATATCTGTCCTTACCGGGATTCGAACCCAGGACCGCTAGCTTCGTAAGCAGGGTCACTACCCACTAGGCCAGCGCGTCGTCAACTATGGACTATCTCTGTGCCAAATTCCACGTCAATATGGGCACTAACGAATTGCATTATAGATACATTTTAGTTGTATAACAAATTGAGTTGCCTGTGTTTTTTCCACAAGTTCAAGATAAAATAAGTTTTTTTAAAACATACTCTGACAATGGCATGTAACATAAGAATGCTATTTCACTTTTACAAAAAACCGAAAAGACCATGACAGACCATGCTCACTGTCGGGTTCCAAAGCTTTTACTAAAAACACAAAACACTATCTCTAAAATGTCATACCACTTTCGGAGTGATTATTTCCGAATATATTCACCTAATCAAAACTGCTTAAGAACCTTATAGTGTTTTTAAAAGAAGTATCGAAATATGTGCCACACGATGATTTATCCTCTGTTACATATATCGACTACCCCCTCTTGATATATCTGAACTACCTACCAAACTAAATAGCGGCTTCTACAAGACGTCCATGTTCCAAATTTCCCCACCTTAGGTCCAAAGTCAATCTGACATTCTACAACAATAAGGTTTTTTTTTTTTTTTTGCCCCGCGGCGACTTCAACAGCTACTACCGCCGGGCTATGGCGTTTCCACGAATTAGTGATTTCGCCAGTGTCAAGTGTATATAAAAATAAATCAATATAGCAATAAAGTACAATCCAATCTTCTCTGGGAAGATTGGGGGCGACGTTGTTCGGTAGTTTGTAGGACAGAGGTCAAGATAGTTTTAACCTATGTACCACTTCGAGTCCACTTGTAACGAGAAGAAAGATGCCAGATACGCGAAATAAGTCCAAGTTTTCAATCACTGTGCAACACAATGGCATAAAAAGTACAAATCACTATCAGAAAAGAACTTTGAACACCTAAATACACAAAAAAATAAAACTAAAACAAATTACACATCCGCCATCTTTTAACGTTGCAAATGGCCTCCAACAATAAGGTTGAGTGTCCTAAAAGTTACAAATGACTTGACATCTCTAATGACATTGACGACTTCAAGAATATTTTTCTTGAAATGGGTCCCAAATTAACGCTCGTGACCGTAGCACCTCTTGTAGTTTTTGAATAAAATGACTGCGATATATAGACAGAAGAACAAAAAATACCGTAGACCCTCCTAAAATTATGAATTGTCTTATTCATGTTTTCAATCATCGAAGCCGATATTAATTTTACGTAAATTGTCGCAACCGTGCTGCGGCATTCTAACCAGCGATAGAACTTACACGTTGTTTTGACACGTCATTTTGGTTTGCAGATCCGTGTGTGAAAGCCCGATGGGATCCCCTTGTCCGTCTGATATGTGCGACGGAAACCTCTCGCTGTACGAAATCGATCCGCATGAGGTAAGTGGTCTACATCTTGGTTTGGTTCTTATGGCCGCTGTACACATTGGGCCAAGGTATTGGACCAAAATATAAAATAAATAAATATAAGGGGACAATCTTACACCAATTGACCTAGTCCCAAACTAAGCTCTAGGCTTGTACTATGGGTACTAGACAACGATATAAATACTTATGTAGAGAAATATATACTTAAATACATTAGCAAACATCCATGACTCAGGAGCAAATATTCGCGCTCATCACACAAATATCTGCCCTTACCGGGATTCGAACCCAGGACCGCTAGCTTCGTAGGCAGGGTACTACCCACTAGGCCAGCGCGTCGTCAAAACGCTGATACCCTTCATTGCATACAAAACGGACACAATCCGAAATGAGTCAGTGTTGCATTATAAAATTAGAAGCGGTTGGAATACGATTTTAATGGAAGAGCAAATTATTTTGGAATGTGTCCGTTTTGTATTCAATGATCGATACATTGGCGCATTGATCATTCTGTATTGGCGCTTTCATATTAGATCCTTAGTAGTGTTGGTCGCCAACTACGAACAAGTCGAAAGCGTAGCCAAGTAGTCCTCTACACGTTGGCCCAACACCGTGGCCCAAAGCGTTGGCCCAATGTGTAAAGGGGCAATGTTAAAGATAGCAATCGGGTTGTAACTGGCTTGAGAACTGACAGGACATATCACTTATTTTTTCTGAAAATTCACTACCATAGCTAGTATGAAGTTTTGGTGTTATAGAATATGTATAAATCAAATTGAAATGTTTCATCAATCAATTGGATTTTTTTTTTTTGTTGTGTTCTTTATTTGTATGAAAATGAACCCACCGTAAAAGTCAGACATTTGCAGCGGAGGCGAGGCCATTTACGGTTATTTAAACTCTGTCTGGGCCTCTATTCCCCGCGGTAAGAACCATAATTTCGCTTTATCTTTAGCTTAAATCCTTAACCAAGATACTTGACAATTTAATAATCCTCTTTACAATTGTATTTGCCCAGGTGAGCATGGTAACAACGGACGCATGCGGCAAGCTCAAGACCGCGTTCCTGTTCCACCTCCGTCGCGACACAGGGTCCTGCCGCGCCATCGTCGACGAGCTGTTCCCGCACAAGCAGCGCGCGCGCGAGCAGGACGCCGCGCTCGACCGGACCGTGCTCAAGATAGCCGCCGACCTGTTGGACGACATACCGCAGGGGGACCCCAGGTCAGAGACAGTAATCCTCAATCATAGGGAATATTTATAGCTTGAAATGCGCTCTTTGCGTAGTATGTGTGGTGTGAAACTGATTGATAGAGTAAGGAATGAAAAAGTCAGAGAAATGTGGAATAAAAGAAGATGTAGTGACTAATGGTTCGGTCATTTGGAAAGGATGGATGAAAGAAGATTGACGAAAGAGATATACAGATCGAAAGTGAGTGGACGGGTCGGAAGGGGCCGCCCTAGGCTACTTTTTCGAGTCAAATCGGAGAAATACTGGAAAAGAGCCGAATCTTAAGTACCCGAAACCGATGTGCGTGCATGACTCGATGTATGAATGTGGAAGAAGCGAAAGAAATTTGTCAAGATCGTAGCAAATGGAATAAAGTGGTCTCTGCCTACCCCTCTGGGAAACAGGCGTGGTTTAATGTATGTATGTAGGTATTTATAGCTTCAATTTTTTTAGACTAGTTCTTGCGCTGTTGTCTTTCGTCTTCTACTTATCACGCTTGGTGTACCTAATAGCTGTAACGATAGAAGAAGTGCTGTATTCGTTTTAGGGCTGATTTTTCAATCTCCATATAACACTATCTGTCAGGTAAATTATAGCTCTGTCCTTTTCTTTATCATAAGAAAGATAAGGACAGATCTACAATTTACCCGACAGATAGTGTTATCTGAAGATTGAAAAATCAGCCCTTAAATAAACAAATAACGCCCTGCAGGTGGAAGCAACGCACTGGCGGGCCAGCGACCAATATCCCGCTCGGCAGTTCCACGGCGCTGCAGATCACGGCGCAGCTGCGTGACAAGCAGCGCGCGTTCTCGCTGTTCACGGAGTTCCTGCGCGCCACGGGGCTGTGGCAGCGGCTCGGGGTCGTCACGCCAGGTACCCCAGACCTCGAACCGAAAACTTCCCACTGATAGATTTGATTTGATTTGTGTTTTAGCCAAAACAACAATTTCCTCACAATCATACGTCGTTATCGCGGGGGCTAAAACAAATCTATCAAAGAACACAAATAACAGAATGTATGTTTAGTATAAACGGAATATTCTGCCTAAGCATTATAAGCCTCTAAGAAGTTCTTCATTTCTAGCACGAAATTTTCGCTGGAAAAGGTCATTCAAACTTCTCTTACACTGAGTAAACGCTTACCTATAAGTCAACATGTCAACTTGAATAAAATTATGACAGATCAAGTATTTTTCTCCAAAACTAGTTTGAATTTTTTAAATGTACGTATTTGCAATCAAATTTAAAGGATTTGTATGTTTTTTGTACATATCAAATCAATCAAGAATGGCATATTTCCTGCTACTTTAGCAGGAAAAGTGACTGAAGAAGTTAACGTTAGGATTCCGTAGCAATTTTTTTTAATATGTACTACTAATGAAGTTAAGTACGGAGGTAAGAAATTTGAAAGAAAATAGATACATTTTGAACTCGTAGGTATAAACGTTTATAGATGCGAGTGTCACTTCTGTTATTGCCTATTTGTCATAATCTTTCAGTACTGTCAAATCATTTTTGCCCCCGCGATAACGACGTATGCTCATAATATATTGGAAAAATTACGTACAAAGACTGCTCACTATAATACTCATCATCATCATCATCATCATCAGCCTATTTTAGTCCACTGCTGGACATAGGCCTCTCCCATTGCACGCCAACGAGCACGATTCGTGGCCACTCTCATCCAGCTCTTGCCAGCCACCTCGCGAAGAACGTCACTCCACCTAGTCTGAGGGCGTCCTACACTACGTTTGCCGATTCGCGGTCTCCACTCAAGAATACGATATAATACTACTACTACTAATACTACTGTTACTGTATTTTCAAAAACTCACAGGGCATTTGCGGCTTTAATTTGGAACTATTCGTTTGAGGTTGACCTATTTAGTTATCTAAAAGCATACTATAGCCATGGTGCGTGAATGAATAAGGTGGATAATCCGTATGTGTTATTGGTCAGAAACCGGCGGCGAGTGCATCAGCACCGTGTCGGCGCTGGGCCAGCTGGCCGAGAAGCTGGCCATCGCTCTCGCGCTGCGGAAGCAGCAGAGCAGCGACTCGCAGCTGATCGATGCTGCAGTATACCAGGTCAGTGTTGGCAGTCATTAGATCCAAAACAAGGTGGAAAGATGTGCTGAAGGACATGCAGGAGTGTCAGGCATTCGAGGACGATGAGAGAGAGGGGGGGAGGGAGAGGGGGGGAGAGAGAGAGAGGGGGGAGAGAGAGAGAGAGAGTTGGTAGGAAACAAGGCGTAGTTTATTTGTTGTGTTGCAGTGAATATTTTTTGGGTACGTATTATAATGTATAAATTTAAAATACATATTGGTTGAAATCCATAAAGTTGATATGCCGAATTTCATATAGTATAATGTATCAAAATATATAAAGTTATTTGGCATAAGTTCCAAACGCATAAGCTTGAAATGCATAATGGTCAAAATATATAACAGTAAAAATGCATAATGGTTCATAGTAATATTTGACAAAATGCATACGTTTACAATGCATATGTTTACAATGCATATGTTTACAATGTATACATTAAAAATCCATAATAGTTGAAATACATAATCGATACTGTAAATAAGAGCCAGCTAATGTAAATACCCTAAAGTTCATGGAATTCAATTCCGGACACAATTGAACCTAACTCTTGTCGTTGCTTCGTGGTTTTAATAATTTTAGTAAACTTTTACCCCCTTTTTCATACCTACACACCTTCACGCCTGTAATCCCAGAGTGGGTGGGGTAGGCAGAGCTACAGAATTACCTACAACTTTAAAAACTTTTTGTTAATTATATTTTAGCTATAGTATGCTTTTTCCTTTCATTCAAAATGTCATAATGACAAATAAGGCCAAAGCATACTTGAAGCATATTTAACTTGTGGGTTTACGAGTATGAATAAGGCGGTTAAACTTTAAAGCCATAAAATGAAAAATGCAGGAAAAATATAAAAATTACTTTATTAACAATAATCTACAACACTGTAGTTGGTAACAATTACAAAACTCTTATTGTACTGCGTACAAACTAAAAATAAACAACTTAATAACAATTGGTATTGGTAGATTCTTGACGTGTAAAAGTGCCCGTGCGGCCTACTTACTGAATAAATTATTTTATCTTTTTTTATCTTATCTTTATTGTTAATAATTAAATAATCGACTATAAACTAAATAACGTTTGTTTTACTGCGTAGGTACAAACAATAAATAATCATAACAATAATTGATAATAATTAAATGATCGAATTGAAAAATGCATAGGATTTAATACAATTTCAATTGTGGCACTCGCCGGCCGCTGCCGCGGCACTCGGCTCGTGCTTTTTGGTCGCAGTTGAACCTAACACACTCCTCCTCGCTTCGCTCGTCGTCGCACCTAAACTGTTGCATTGAATTAATCAGAGTTCAGTCTAAAATTCAAGGTACTAGGCAACGAAAATTAAAATGTAGGTGTGACGACGAGCGAAGCGAGGAGGAGCGTGTTAGGTTCAACTGCGACCAAAACAAGCCACAATTGAAATCAATTCAATTCAATTTCAATTCAATTTCTTTTTTCTTGGAATAAGTATTATAGGTTAGAAGCTATAGCTCGTAGAAACCGGATATATGTGTAATCAGTAATATTTTTCAAAATATTATAATTTTTTTTTAAATTGATTTCGTTAGTCTGCTTTCTTTTCTTTGCTTCAGGTTCTCCGTTTTCAATTTTTTTAATGAATACATCATTTACTTTTATTTTTTATTTATTTTTTACGTAAGCAAAACCATTTCGTTGCAATTTTAGCCCACCTTTTTGTGTTCTAAATAACTCAATACTATCTTCCGACATTATTACTCAACAATTACAAAGCACACTGCACCAGCAATCACACTGCAGTACAGACTCATACGACCGACCAAATAATGTATCTACCCACTTATTGACTCTCGTGCATGTCTACTACCCACTCTCTCGAAAATATAAATTGTGAACATAGGCATTTTGTTTTTATGTATTTTGACCATTATAGAAAACGTTTTTTAAGGATTTCAATAGTTATTTCTTTCAACTATTATATATTCTGATTGTATATATTCCGAACATATATATTGTGAAGTTAGCCATTTTGAGTGTATGTATTTCGATTATTATGAAAAACCTCTTATTGACTCTCGTGCATGTCTACTACCCACTCTCTCGAAAATATAAATTGTGAACATAGGCATTTTGTTTTTATGTATTTTGACCATTATAGAAAACGTTTTTTAAGGATTTCAATTGTTATTTCTTTCAACTATTATATATTCTGATTGTATATATTCCGAACATATATATTGTGAAGTTAGCCATTTTGAGTGTATGTATTTCGACCATTATGAAAAACGTACTAAGTATATGAATTTTGATTGTTATTTCTTTTGACCATTATATTTTTTGATTTTATATATTTTGAACGTATACATTGTAAACGTATATATTTTGATTTTATACATTATAATACGTACCCATATTTTTTTAAGACGACTTTGGGCCCTTTAGGGTTACTTTTCTATGTTTAAGATTCGTTTCCAATAGTATTTGAAATTTGTGGTAGGTGATATGCGGAGACGACGCGATCCCCGACGACCCGGAAGTAGAGGCGGCGCTGTCGTCCGGCGCGCTGGCCCCGTCCGACGTGTGCTTCCGGCGCGTGTCGCGCATCACGCGCGTGCTGTGCGCGCTGGCCACGGCGCAGCCCGCGCAGGGCGACGTGCGCTCGCACGCCG
>CAWYPN010000112.1:0-17480 GCA_963966035.1 Acleris laterana
CGCGCGCGGCACCCGGCCGAGCCCGCGCCCTGACCTGGCGAGTAGCGCGACCAGTTCTGGGAATGAACTTTGCGCTTTGTGGCAAACTAACTGACGAACTTCACCCTCGAATTGATCGTCAATACCATCAGGTAAGACGATGTCAAGTCAGTGGCCGCTACTTTGAAAACCCGTGATCGCCGTCCGACGAGATCAGTCTTTGCCTAAACTACGGGTACTCAAACTTTGGGCCGCTAAGATTGTTGGTAAAAAGTTATATATTTACTGAAACTGGTAGAAATTTCAATAAATGTTTTAAAAGACTGTTTTCACTTTTATTTTCAATATCTCAACTTTAACTTAGCTTTAAAGACTGCTCAAACAATCACCGAATCACCTAGCTCAGTGGAACTAGCATAATGTAACATAAAAAAATAATATAATGATGAAAACTAAATAACGTTAGCCCTTATCGCTAAACTTAAATTTTTGATTTGATTGTTCTATTCAACTGGAGCACTTTCCACCTTCAACTCTATCAATACTTCTCCAAATGCACGCACATGTTATCCCGATGGAACCTTACTGTTTCAGTCTTAATTCTAAGCGAAATGCGCAATTTCCTCCCAATGTTTAGCGGTGGGAGGTAAGAGCCTCGTGCAGGATCCGGCATCACCCTTTAACTTACCACTAAATATCACCGTCTGCATTGTTGTGTTCCGGGAAGGGATGAAGGGATGGGATGAGACAACCGGTGAAATGACTAGCATAGGGGCATAACATCTAAGCCCTCAGGGTTAGCAACGCAGTTGTAATCTTCAGAAGAGTAAGAAGTACAATACATTTACTAAAAAAACAAAAACCCGCCTTCAAAAAGCAAAAAATAACTTCTTTTAAGACTGCACCGAGCAAACTTCGAGCGTCCAGTGGCGCCCTCATTACTATTATTGTGTTTTCTAATTAACTAAAGAATTTCCTTGCAATTAGACGATACATTTTCGTAGCGCAAGTAAAAACACAATTTATGGGATACGTAACAAACTTTAATAACAATTACTCTTTGAGTAGTCACGGTAACGGGAAAAGGTGGCCACTTTTCCTCGAAGGTGAATTGTTATTCAACTATGTGATATACCCTATAAGTTGTTTCCATTTGTAGTACAAAAACCTACCGACCAATTTCAAGAAAACACTTTAGTTTATTAGATAACACAATAATAGTAATGAGGGCGCCACTGTACATCCGGCGTACGCAGTCTTTAAATGGTAGGGTAGGTAAGAATAGGTCGGTCCAACTGAAGTCTGCTTTTTTTTGGAAAATATTGTAAGACGCCTAGGGGTGAGGATAATTGGGGCCAGTCGGGAAAATCCCTCCGGAACCATCGGTCTAGTTTCCCGATCGGTCCACTTTTGCAAACCGTCCACTTTCCAATTTGGTCAACTTGTATAAACCAACTACTTTCCCATTTGGTCAACTCGTTCAAACCGACTACTTTCCAATTTGGTCAACTTGTACAAACCGTCTACTTTCCCGATCGGTTAACTTGTACAAACCGTCTACTTTGATACTTTTCTGATCGGTCCACAACAACCAACTAACCCTGTTGTTGTGACACGAGAAAATTTGTATGCCAGTTCATACATGACGTTAAAATGACTGGGTACTAATGTATAGTTAAGGTTGTTGCAGTTAGTACTAGACTTATAATCGTTTTTAAATTGGACCCAAATGTGAGGACAGAGGGATGAGGAGAAGCAAGTAGACAGGGAAAGTGGACCGTTTGGTAAGTAGACAGATCAGGAAAATGGACAGTTAGGGAAAGTGGACAGTTAGAGAAAGTGGACCGTTTGGTAAGTAGACAGATCAGGAAACTGGACTGATTACGAAGTAGACGGGGATAAGGAAAAGCAAGTGGGCCTATCGGGAAAGTAGATGGTTTGCAAAAGCGGACCGATCGGGAAAGTAGACCGATCGTTGCGAGGGGGGAAAATCGGTCGCTCAGTCGGCAGACCGCTCGCTCTACCGATTTGCCGCAATCTTCGGCGTCGGAATCGCCGTCAAGTGTGGCGTAGGCCTTAATGGTCTCGTTAGGGCGTTATCACACAGCTAACTGTTAAGATATAGTTTTTAGAGCGAGGCGAATAGTGAGTGTGCCTGCGGAGCTCGCTACGACACGACACCGCCACGCCACGTGGACGCCATGAGGACACTCGTAAATGTATATTGGTCAACATAACTCGTTAGGCACATTCAACGAGTGCGTCGTCCAGTCGCTTAGCTTCGAGACACGCTCGCAAATCGCCAGTGTAATAACACCCCAACGATGGTGCAGGTAATGAGAGACTCTTGTTAGGTTTATTATTTTATTAGTTAGCCTTAACCTAGCTGGCGCTCTGCTTGGCGGCGAGGCGCTTGTCGCGCTCCTCGGCGATGGTGAGGCGCACGCCGCGGCCGCGCGGCAGCGAGATGTACGCCTTCGTGCCCTTGCCGATGATGAACACGTTGTTCAGCCTGACACACACACACCACGTTAGCTCGCGACCCCAACACACCACCAAGGGGGCTACCATGACACTAAAGCATATCAATACAATTCTCTGTTCCTTTCTCTCAACCAATGCTGAACTGCTCTAGTACGCCATGGTAACCAGGCCAGAGCCTCACTCAGTTAAACAATATCGCTTTTGACATGTCGTCTATTGTTTTTAATCCTGCAGCCATTACTGTACAATTCGATCGTATGTCAAATCAAAAGCAATAGTGTTTTACTGAGTAGAGAGCCCCAGTTGATTATTTTTTTACGATATTCAAGTGATATTTCTCCTCCACCTATTTCTAGTCACAATTTGAAAAATTATAATTAGGTTTTTTTATACTTTCAGAAACAATTGAAAGAGGACTTGAAACAATAACATTGTACTATAAATCTGGTTTAAAAGGATCGTGCAACGACGCTTCACTCCCGGAGCTGTAAATGTTTTCCATACAAATCTAAATCAGGACAATAAAATTTCTCACCCCCTAAAATTAAATCCGATTTCTACGACTTTTGTATATGATGAAAATCTAGGTTTGAACTTTTTTGTTTCATTACTGAATTTGTTTCTTTCCAAGAAATATTTCTTGAAAAGGAAAACGTACAGCCAAGGAAATTGATTCTTAGGCCACTTGGGACTATGTCAAAGTGACGCAATGAATCAAAACATAAGAGACTTCTTATGATTTTATTTACAGTGTCACTTTGACATTGTCCAAAGTGATCTAGGAATCAATTTCCTTGACTGTACAGATCTACTTTTTCATAACTTCTACAACATATTCAAAAATCCAAAAAATCGAACAAGATGCGCGAGTTTAGACCAGGGACCGGACCCGCTTACCCTAACCCGGGGTTTTTAAAGGGTTTTTATAGCGCTGATTTTTATAAACCCGCACATTTCGGTAAGCGCTTCATCGGGTTACACATTAAACGGAGAATCCATTCGATTGAGTTAATTTCGCTTACCGCTTACCAGTATCAAAACCTCGGAATGGCTTACCGCTTAAAATACCTTCAAGCAATTTTAGTTCTTAGACGAACTACGTACGACATATTTTTGGACCGTTTATAGAAACCTATAGAAACCAAAACTCGGGCGGCGCGCGCGCTTCAATCAAAGGTGAGTGCAGTGGCCTGTGGCACGAGCCGCTCGTGGCGGCATTTGTCAAAGCTTTATGAATTGCCGCCATCGCAGCCTTGGTCCTTGATCTTTAAGCTTATTTTTGCAAAAATGTTGGGTCCTTGTGATAAATTTTTGGCGTAAACTACCTTTTGTCACTTGTTTGCCTATTTATTTGTTTATTGCACGCATATTACTCGTCACTTTCTTAGTGATTTGCGAACGTTGCGCATCTCCGTAGTTATATTAGTACCTAAGTGAAAGTTAATTTGATGAGCTAAGATTTGGTGTGTCGTTTTGGTAGGTAATAAGAGACTGTAATTAATCAAGTAAAGATATTAACTGTTATTGTTATTTAAAAAAAGTAGTAAGTGTACAGTCGCCATCAGATATATCGGAGCGGCCGAGGTACTCAAATATTTCTGAGCAGCAATAAATTTCAATAAATTCTTTACGGTAAATAAGGTCAATAAGATCTGAACATCCAATTCGCCACAAATATATGAGCAGTGGTTTTTCAATTAAATCTGAACACACAACGAGACAATAATATCTCAAAGCACAACTCGTCAAAGTTATCTGCACAGACAGGGTGATCATAAATATCTGAACATTTAGGGAAAATATACCTTAAATCACTTAGCATACAGTTTAAAATTCTTTAACGTACTACGCTGGAATACATTTTCTACACAACCACCATTCGGTTTTATCAATGTCAAAACTAAAAAGAGTTTTCTGCTGTAGGGTGTATACACTGCCTGGCCTGAGATAGAGCGTGACGTCATCGTGATACTAATGGCGTCCTTATCTTACTCGTACTGTGCGAATCGTGCGGTATGCATGTGTCGCCCGGACTCTGTATGGCCGTTTATACAAAATCAAAGACCATCTTTTTGTATTTTTTTTCTATTTGGAATCATCAAGAAAATTGAGCGGTACGGAGGCTTGAACTCACTATGTTTTGTTTTTTTTTGTAGTTTTGAAAACTAACGAGTTTCTATAAATATTGATGTTAAGTTTGTTTACAGGTTTCATTTAAAAAAAAAAATGAACATGAATTCTTAATAAAATACAAACCCATCACCCGCGAATGTTACGCCACTTGCCACTCTTCTTAATTTAGCCGTGTACTACACTCGGGTAATATGTCAAGTCGGCTGTCAACCCAAAATGCATTACACGGTTAAATTAAGAAGAGTGGCAAGTGGCGTAACATTCGCGGGTGGTGACTGTACATACCTACTCCCGGCTTTATTATGCCTAAACAAAAAAGTGACGCAGCTCATCGGTATTATGAATACGACGTGGCATCAAATATAAGTACCTAAAAAATAGCGGCACGCGCGGGAAGGTGGCGAAGGGGTTACCCTAACCCGAACGGTAAGCGCTTAATACCAAATCCAACAACATTCGGTAAGCGGTTACCAAAGGGATACGGTTAAGGTAACCTGGCTTGATAGGGCTATCTCATCGTTGGGTAAGCCGGTGAAGAGGTTACCGAAACGATTGGCTTACCGTATGAACGGGTAAGCCGTTCGAACGGCTTAAGCAAAGGAACGGGTTTTCCGGTCCCTGGTTTAGACTAATATAAATATTACAATTCTTCCCAGTGGCGGCACTTCACAATCCTCTCAGAGTACACAGTAAATAACCATTACAGACGAAGTACAGAGCTCAGCTGATCTCGTTTGATACTGACCGGGTGGCGAAGGTGTGTCCCGTGGTGTCCTTGACGTGCACGATGTCGAAGGACCCGGGGTGGCGCTCGCGGGACACGATGGTGCCCACGCGCCCTAAATTGCGCCCGCCCGTGATCATGCACAGGTTACCTGCAACGAGCCAGATTTTTGAGATTAATAACACAGAAACAACAACAAAAACAATGCAATTCATAATATAGTTTTGAACGCCTTAAGTCGAATACAAAATGAGTCACGCATATGCAAATTACACCTTATTCATACGAAACAAAGTCGGCGGCAAAGTGACGGCCGTAGTCGTCGTGGCATCAGTACTACTTTCGGTTGACGGCCAGAGCAGTCGTGGTTAACATTATGAATTGTGCTATCAGCCACTGGTGGTGATTTAAGAGGACATGGAGTGGATACATGTATGGTCACGGGTGTTAATTTGGGACCCATTTCAAGAAAAATATGCTTGAAATTGTTAATATCATTAGAGATGTCAAGTCATTTGTAACTTTTAGGAAACTCAACCTTATTATTGTAGAATTTCAGATTGACTTTGGATCTAAGATGGGCCCCAAGTTAAATCTCGAGACTGTATGAAGTAGTTTTAGGGAAAAATATTAGGGTTTTAGTAACACCTCTAAATTACTCCCAAACTAAACAGAATAACTATTACAATAACTTTTCGTAATGGTAAGGTTCTAACATGCTTAACATTTTGATTGGGCGGCTGACTTGAAAAAAATAGTTTAGCACTTACCGGACTCAAACTTAATGAAGTCCATGATCTTGCCGGTAGCGATGTCCAGCTGCACCGAGTCGTTGACCTTGATGAGCGGGTCGGGGTACCGCAGCGTGCGCCCGTCGTGCGTCACCAGCATGGGCACGGCCTTCGGGCCCGTCGCCACGCGCCGCACTTTGCACAGCTTGTACTGAGGGACAAGCACAACTGTCACTAGCCTCTCCTTACATGGTCACTAGATCGCTGATTGAATACAAAACGGACATATTCCAAAATAATTTGCTCTTGCATTGAAAATCTTATACCAACACCTTTTAATTTTAAAACGCAACACTGACTCATTTTGGAATGTGTCAGTTTTGTATTCAATGAACGAGATATGGTCCAGTTATGATAAATAAATAAATACAACAGATGTGACAGTGACTAAATTATCACATCAAAGCTAATATTTTTTTGCTTAATTTGAAGAAATAAGATACCTACTGATTAAATTATGGATAATCCAAAAAGGATGAATAATAATAGGTACTCTTGCATATCTATTTGTAGTTTTAACTGTACAAAAACGAGAAGAATTATCTTTATCCTTACATTAATATATTTGGGCATTTCTCCACTAATTGGAAAATTTGAACAGTCCCCAGCCAACATTCTCTTCAAATAATAATACAGTAAAAATGGTTTTGCATCACAACTCCAATGTCGTTCATACCAAGAATGTATGTACAAAAATCAATCTCATAAATTATTTTTACTTTGATCACCAAAGATCGGAATAGGTAATCAAATCTTACCTCTTTATAATATTAGGATAGATTTATCTAAAGGTATTTATTCCAAACAAAATGACAGAAGGTGAAACCCATTTCTTAGATTAAAAAAAAGCCATTTTGTACCCAGAAGAATAAGCACTGATACAGTCCAAAATCTAATATCTTTATAACACCAAAATATTATCCCTTTACTTTCAGTCTCATATTTAATTGAATAGTTAGATAGGAATGCACTCGTATTTCCTAAAGAATACAGACTACTTTCCAATCTAACTATTCTATCAGATACGAGGTTGAGAAAGTAAAGTTATGATATGTATCTTGAACTGGGTATTGTGTACTATTACCGAAAAGTAACTGGCACTATATACTAACCTTGGCCTCCTCGGGAGTGATGCGGTGGATCGTGAAGCGGCCCTTGACGTCATAGATCAGGCGGAACAGCTCGTTCGTCTTCTCAATCGAGACCACATCTGGAAACATGCACAAATTCAATCACTACTTAAAAGATAAAGATAGATTAATTTAGCATAAATACATACAAAAACATGAAAGTAAAACAAGTTAAATAGAAAGACATAAAACTGGATGCACATTATGTTAAAAAGGCCCCCTCTCAGTGCTGCGGCAAGCCTCCCTGCTTCCTACATTTAAAAAACAGTGTAAAGATTGAGTCTGAATGCGTTCCATCACTTAATTGGCTATATCAATGTACAAATTGGGCTGAAAATACTGTCAAATAATAAAATTAAGTATTTTTAGAATAAAAGCATGCCTAAAGTCACAATAATAAATATTTATTCATCAGATCATCGAAACAGAGAATACAACATGTAATGTTCATTCATTTATTTATTAGTCCTAAGCTTGTCACCTTAACACTTGCTAACACACAGAACTTTAATAAAACAATTGCAATAACAACTGTTACTTCAACAACTAAACATTCACATCTTGAAAGCTTAACAGTTGACCACAATACACAGGTGTTATTGCAGTGTCAAAGAGAATGGATAAGGTTATGGTATAGTACAGAGTGGTACGCACCCATGAATCCAGCAGGGTATGTGGGGTCTGTGCGGACGCGGTGGTCGACGCGCACGAGGCGCTGCTTGACGATGCGCAGCGCCTCGTCGCCGGTCAGCGCGTACTTGAGCCGGTTGCGCAGGAACACCACCAGCGGCAGGCACTCGCGCAGCCGGTGCGGGCCTGTGGACGGCCGCGGTGCATACACACCGCCTAGCTTGTCCAACATCCATGCCTTAGGCGCGTTCAAACGCTTCAAGTGCTTTTTAGGGCCGCGAGCCTGGGAAACCACACTTTACGTTAGCTGACGCTGCAATCAATGAGCGCGGCTTGCGGATTGCCTTGTGCCACTCAGTAACAGGCAGCGCATCAACATAAACAATTAAACACAAGTTCATTTCAATATTTAGACCAAGTAACCTCAGTCAAAATTACTAACAGAATAAACGCAAACTTAACAAGTGATTAATCAAAATAAGTTGCTTAGTGAACTCCTGAAGGGCAACGCACGGTCTACAATTAAGTTCCGGTAGATTTTTCACAAATTAAAACTAGGATTTTCTTGGATTTATTATAAAATATTTCCTTGACTCACCATGTTTAACACAAACTTTTGACAGAAAGAATTTGTCAACTCTTTCCACAGATATGCACTCTACTCAGCTGTCAATGTCAAAATGCGTTTCGTCACTTTTATTATTGTGACTTTGAAAATTTCAAGGAAAAAATATTCGCACACAGACTCTTTACCAGAGTGGGAGAAATCTTTAATTTTAACATTTTCCCAAAAAAAGGCAAGGCAAAGCAAAGTTCCCAGAACATCAATCAAAAGAGAAATAAAACGTTTCGTTAAGGAAAAATAAAATAGTTGCCTTAAGCCTATAATCTGTGGCCTTAAGTAGGATGCTTATTATAACAACGTAACGTATCGGCCTCCTGCAAATGTGATTGTTTTTTGTGCAATCAGAGTTGCGAGTGACAACCCTCATTTGCTTTAATAATGCCGAACAAAGGAGGGTGAACTAATTGTAATAGGTAATTCTAAGTTATACATTTATTACTATGTCAGGTGGATCGAAATCTTTGTGTGAAAAAAGTTATCATTATCACCTTGCAAAGACAGCAGTTTTTCAAAGTAATTATTCTAACGTCGCGTCGTCTATGTAGGCGCCCCGATGTTCCAGGGCATGTTTTCACACAGTTATTTGAGGTTTCCCATTACACAAAATCGTAGAATAAAAAAAATATATTCGATGATATAGTGATGTAGGATGTATTACTCCTTAGGATTTCTCCATTTATAAAATGTATTAATCTTTGTGAAGTACCCATAGTACAAATACTTGACAACGACAAACATACTTTATGAATGGAGAAATACACGTCAATTGACAACATTTCATTTTGGTGACACCTGCAAGTTACTATACGAATCGAAAGGGTTTTACCTCCTGAACACGGCAAAATATTTATTTAGATTTATTTTTCTTTATTTACAAAATTACAAGTAAGTTAATAAAAATATCGAGTTTTACCAATACTATGCCTGAATAGATATAATACCATTGCCTTTTTCACGAGAAAAAAAGCTGTCATACTTCAAATTTGACATTGACACTATTTGCAGATGGAGAGATACTAAGGGCCACTTGCACGCAGAATTTAACCCTGGGTTAAGGCACTAACTTGAGTTAGTAGACGTTAGATTCATACGAAAACTGTCATTTTAACTCGAGTTAGTGTCTTAACCCAGGGTTAAACTTTTCGTGCAAGTGGCCCTTAGAGAATTATCGGTTGACTTTTTTATATACAGATTGGACTAACGTAATATGTCCATTGTGTCGTAGAAATGAAGTTACGCCCTTTTAGAATAAGGACATCTTAATAAATTAATAATAAAATAATTATTCATTCTAGAGAAAATTTAAAACTATTAGTGTCTTCCTCCTTCCAAACAGTATCTATAAAACGAATAAAATTAAAGTCTTGAAAATATGAAATCTTGTCAATTTACAAGTCAATTTAAAACCAGTTCCTGGTAATGGAATAGGTTAAAATTTGGACCACGTAGGTATGTAAACCTGCAACACTATGCCTGATCTAATGATGGAGTCGGGAGGCGGCGATAGGATTTCCACTGTATTTAACGTAGACCCACCGTGTTGACAGTCATTACTTTGGTCTTGATAAAGTGCTTTTAACACCTTCCTAAATTAGTCACTAACAAGAGGGATGCCGCTATACGTTAGATACGTGTGATCCATCTAGTTCCAACGTGATGCAGCGTCCCGTAAGCAGATACAAACTTAGCAAAAAAAGTTACAGTTGAAGATTATTCAATTTTTTTTATGGAGACTTATTTATGTTGTTATTGAACTCTATTCCATAAAGGTCAAAAGACCTTGGCAACTAATAAAATTTTATTCAGTACCTGTTTGTCTTTACTTTTATGCCTTACTTATTGCCCTCTATTATTTATCTTTTCTTTTTTCCTCACAAAATGATTTCTTTTTCAACACCAATGTATAAATAACATAACCCATGACTAACTATTAGGGTATTTAGGTGTAGTAGCTCCCATCTCTTTCACTCGCCATTCGAAACTAAATCGAGAGAAAGGGATAGAGCTAATGAAGTTAGTTACCTTCTATTTTTAAAGTCCGGCCTCAGGTTTGTCTATTATTTGTCAGGCTATTCTAAAGGGCCTATGTCACTGTGACGTCACACCGAAAATTTGTAATTCGCTTGTTGTAGTATACAGGTAATTTGAAGCTGGTAACAAAATATCAATGTTTTACACACATCTTCCCTAAGTTAAACCCGTCTCTTAAGTCTCATAAAAATAGTAATGCTAATTTAATTAAAAGTTAAAATAACTAAGTTTTAATGATACCCTAATTTGTTTGGATTAATGCGGTTACCATACCACTATGTGTAAATTAGATTGATTGTTTTTTTTTTCTAACTAGAGATGCGCCGAATATTTGTTTCGTATTCGGCATTCGGCGTATTCAGCATCTTTTTCACTATTTGTATTCGGCCGAATTATTCGGTTTTGGTGCCGAATATATTCGGTTCGGGTATTTCTATTTTCTTGGTTACACGATACTAGTACTAAAGGACAAAACTTATTGTGTAAGATTTATGTTATATTATAATATAAGTCAAAGAAATCCTATGAAGAATGTGTTGAATAAAGATAAGAAGCATAGTGACAGCGCAGTGTGCGCTCGTCATCTAGCCAGCAGCGACATGTAGCGTACATGTTAGATCCTGTTTACGCATCTAAACAATGAATTTGTAAACCGAATAATTCGGCCAAATATCCGGATCGGTAAAGGTTAACCCGAATAGTATTCGGTATTCGGCTATTCGGTGAAACCAGAGCTACAGAATTTCCAACGACTCTAAAAACTTGTTAAGCTAAGATGTTTACCCATGTTTGATTGATAAGATTACCTAGTGACGGGTATTAAAGTAACTGATGGATTTTAATTATTAATTTTATTAAAAAAAAAATGCAAAATGTGGTTACAGAATTATCAAAAAGTTTTTATAGTTATTGGTAATTCTGTAGCTCTGCCAACCCTACTCTGGGAATAAAGGCGTGACTTTATGTATGTATATATGTGTATTTTATTAGAAAATGTACGATAGTTACAGAAGGTTAATTTTAACAATCGAGTTAATTTAATACACTATTTGTCATTAACTGAGCCACAATGATGTGTTTTGTATTACCAATTTTAAGTCACCTGTAGAGTAGTGAAAGGTCCCCTTATATTAATCTTACATTTTTAGGTTGTTTTGACGTGCGTTAGCACTGTTAGCAGGTTGTTATTATGTTAACCTCACTCAACTTATATTATTATAGTTTACAATAATTGAGAATGAAATTAGACTTGGTGCTCATAATCACGTATGGATTCTTCTTCCGAGGACGATTACCTGTGGGAAAAGTGTAGTAATTCTGATGGTGAAGCTATGTAAGTAACGAAATGAGTGATATACTTTTGGCGCGGTACGAATTTAGGTTTTCTCTGACGCCAAATACATTATTCTTTATTAAAGCTTTGTAGGGTCTCTGTACGGCCCGTCGTGAGATCTTCTGCAAAGACGCCTTGTAACAGTATTACAAAGTGGAGTACATGAGTATAACCTCTGGAAATCTAGTCAAGTTTACACACATAACACACATTTGGTGTACGAATTTAATTATAATATGATAATAATATGACGCCCTTTGTATCGACTAACTATCGAAACTCCTTATTGCGAGCAAGTAAAATCCTCAACATTTTGTGCTAGGGACATTGATTTAGATGTATTTAACACACCTACATCTACACTAAGGCGGTTACTCGGTCAAAACTTCTTTACTTAGGCTATAAGTGTTCATGATTCACTTTGTGTTTTGTACCGTTTTTTATTCTTGCGTATACATGTGTTATACATGTAATTATTACTTTGAATGTTGCGGGACAGAGATAGTAGGATTGAATCTTATAGTAGCTGTTATATATAGAATACCTGAACAGACTTGTGCACACGTAGGTGTTTTCATGCACAAGCTGAACAAGACGCTTTACCTTTTAAGCTCAAGATACAAGAAAAAACATATAGTTATTACTGGCGATTGGAACATTGATGTTTTGAAAGATAATACTTTCACTAAAGATTTAAAGAGTACTCTATTGAATCATGGTTTCGTAATACATATCAATACACCCTCAAGAATCAGTACATGTATAGATTTAATTGCTAGTAATGTAAATAAAGTTGAATCTCAAACTCATAACTTTTGCTTATCTGATCATGAGATGGCTCAAACAGTAACGTTTAATATCAAAAAGAGTAAAGCGTTGATCAATTGGTTCGAGTTCAAAAGAGATTATTGTGCTGAGAATTTGAATAAGTTTTCTCAGTGCACTGCTGCCTTATCATTTTCGGAAGTTTTAGAGTCCAACAAAATAAGCGAAGCATTTACCTTATTTCATGATTTGATATGCCTTTTGTACAATTTGTGTTTTCCGATTATTAAGGTCAAAGTGAGCAACCATCGGAAAAAAATAAAGTGGTTAACAAGAGGAATTATAAAATGTTGTCATACTAAACGAAAATTGTATATGCGAGTGAAAATGAAGAATGGTTGTGTAAAAACAAATAAACTTAAATTAAAACAATACAGTAATATTCTAAGGAAATGTATAAACAGGTCGCAAAAACTTAACAATTACAACTATATCGCAATGAGTAAAAACAAATGTAAAGCTACATGGAATGTTATATCATCCACCACTACCAATAATGCTCAAATTAATGACATAAATTCTATAAAATTTGATCAAGTGACATATAACAATCCCCAAGATATTTGTAATATATTTAATGACTATTTTATTGACATTGTTAATACTTATATTCATAACAATAGTAAACATAATAATATTACTGTAATTAATCAACATAAACATTTATCTTAAATTTTTCTTAAGCCAGTCGATTACAGAGAAGTGTACAAATTAATCATGTCATTAAATAATAGCAAAACCAGTGGCTATGATGATATTGCTACAAAAGTACTTAAATCAAATGCTCTTTACCTGACTCGGCCCCTAACGCACATCATAAACCTCTCCTTCACCGAGGGGATTTTCCCAGATCAGCTGAAGATCTCTGTAGTCAAACCTATGTTTAAAAAAGGAGATCGCTGGGATCCTAACAACTACAGGCCCATCACGATTGTCCCAATTATTTCCAAAATTTTTGAGAAAGCCATGTGTGAAAGATTAATGGGTTTTTTAGAGAAAAATAGGTTACTGCAAACGGATCAATATGGTTTTAGGAATGGTCACTCAACTGAATTAGCTTGTTTTAATCTTATAAAGCATGTGACAGAAGCCTTAAATAATAAACAACCTATAATGTCCATCTTTCTTGATTTGAGTAAAGCTTTCGACTGTGTCAATCACTCTAAACTTCTGACAAAGCTTGAACATCTGGGAGTTAGAGGGATAGCATTAGATTGGTTTGAAAGTTATTTAAAGAATAGGAAACAATATAGTGAAATCTCAAAAATAGTTTCGGTAGGTAAGGAACAAGTAAAAGTGAAATATCGGTCACCTCTCCGCATTAATAAGACAGGAGTACCCCAAGGAAGTAATCTGGGACCGTTTTTATTTCTTACTTATATTAACGATCTTCCTCAAGCTACGTCGCAAAAATGCATATTATTTGCTGATGATACCACATTATTAGTAAAGGGTGAAAAAAATAGCACATATGAAGCAACTATAAACAAATCATTGAGTGACATGAAAAATTGGACAAAAAATTAACAATAATCTAAATATAAATATAGCTAAAACATCATATACACCGTGGGCCCGAATAACCCGAGGGATTTTAACCATCGATTTTAGAGCCCAATTGGAGTATATAAAGTAGTATAACATGTAGTCCAATAACGCACGATTCCCGAGATTTTTATTATTTAAAAATCAATTCCATAGTTAATTTAATTTGAACTCTTGTCACCTTAGCTTAAAGCATTATTTACTAAGAAAGATTCATGTTGTAAGTAGCACTATCATCAACATACAACATAAATTAATTAATCGATTTCTTAGTAAATAATGCTTTAGGTTAAGGTGACAGAGTTCAAATTAAATTAACTATGGAATTGATTTTTAAATAATAAAAATCTCGGGAATCGTGCGTTATTGGACTACATGTTATACTACTTTATATACTCCAATTGGGCTCTAAAATCGATGGTTAAAATCCCTCGGGTTATTCGGGCCCACGGTGTATACAATTTCATTCTTATCAATATATTCCTAATCAACTAAACATCATCTATGACAACAATCCTATACTAAAAACTGACACTGTTAAATTCCTAGGTCTATTCATCGATAATCATCTTAATTGGAAATCACATATTGACTTCGTTTGCTCTAAATTAGATAGATTTGTATTTGCGCTTCGGAAACTTAGGACCACTGTTTCAATGAAGGCAGCAATCACAGCCTATTACGGATATGTTTTCTCGACGCTCAACTATGGCTTATTGCTGTGGGGTAATTCTGTCGATGTTAAAAGGGCTTTCATATTGCAGAAAAAGTGCGTACGCGCAATATCGAATACTTGGTTCACAGACAGCTGTAGACCATTGTTTAAAAGACTTAAAATATTACCACTACCATGTATGTTTATAAAAAAAGCATGTCAGTTTGTGAAAGTGAATTCTTCTATTTTTAAAATGCGCGCTGAGGTTTTTACTGGCAGGCAGAGGGCGCAATACAAAAACCTCTTGCATCAACCACCTTGTCGCAACGCAATTTATAGCAAAAATGCCTACAATATGTGCATAGTATTGTTCAATCATCTTCCGGATGAAATCAAATTGTCAAAGGGCTTAGACTTTAAGAAGAAACTTGATAAATTATTGTTTGAACATTGCTTTTATAGTGTGAAAGAGTTTCAAGAATCGGCAATTATGCACCATCGATAAATTAATATTAAGTACTCTTACTAAAGTGTTTGTGCTCTCCTAAAATTTGCATGTCGATTGTTTTCGGCCGAATGCTTGACACCAAACTACCATAACACTTTGTAGATTATTCATAAGTATTCTGGCAAATAAATATTTCATTTCATTTCATTTCATTTCATTTCATTTCAATGATCAGCAGTAATGCATAAGTTCAGTCATAATTACAATAAGGCTTTCTCATACCACCAATTAATTAAACATGCATTGAAATCAGAGTATTATTATAAGAGATGCCTCAAATATTCCATTTATACGCCAACTTTTTGTAATATTCATTATTTGACCACATGTTATTTACTAATCAACCAAATAAGGAAATAAATTAACACATTACTCAAAAATGTATTTATTACATACATACATAAACTCACGCCTTCATTCCCAGAGGGGGTAAGCAGAGCTACCGAATTACCAACAACTAATTAGTTGTTGATAATTCTGTAACCACATTTTGCATAATAAAATGAAGGCTAAGATGTTTACCAGTGTATTAGTGACAGGTCGCAAGCCCATTGCCTAACAGTACTACCTGTGGTACTACCAGCCTTTATTCCAACATCCTCGGGAGACATGGAGTGGCACTATTGTAACCTGGCAACCAAGCAGGATGGGATTTATTTATTTGAATCAAAATGATAAATTTGTGATAGGTCGGTACTTAAAATCTATCATTGGTAGGTTGTAATGAATGAAAACAATTTATTCAGCATTTGTTGATAGCAAACAGTTCTATGTATAAACACCTTCTGAAAATAACCTCTCACATCTTTGCAAATTCTTGTATAATTCTGGCTTTATTGATTTCAAAACCAAATGTACTGTAGATATAAAAAAAGACACAATTTAAACCAATTTAACATTAAAATACTAAAAAATAAGATATTTACCGTGCGAGATCTTGTTGATAAACCACAAATAGACACAGTTCATTATCTTTACTATACTCCATACCAACTGACTTGTCTTACTTTGTAAACACTTTTATAACCTCAAAATGCTCCCTTTTCACCTTTTTAAAATTACAATTTTATCATAAAAGAACATTTCTCATGTAAAATCAGCATCAGTTGCTTTATTCACGAGAAAATTGCAGTTTTATCCAAAAGCGATGACTTTTGAGGTTATGTGTGTATGTACCTATGTAAACTCTTTATTGCACAAAAATATAAATATCACAACATTCTTATTAAAGTAATGAACAAAGGCGAACTTATCCTTAAATAATATTTCTTCCTGGTTATAAAAGTGTTTACTAAATAAGACAAGTTAGTTGGAATGGACTTTACAAACTTTTGTTTGTTTATTATCTTCACACATACTGCAAAAAGACAAGTCGTAACCAGCTACCTGCTAAAGGGGATGTTCCATTCAAAATATTTTTCTTCCTGTTCCAGGGCACATGAAGAAGAGTCAGATTTTGACAAGCGGTACAAAAAGAAGCTCCAAAAGGAATTGTTCCAGAATGGGGATATTGACGATTCCCAGGAAGAACCGCGCGTTCGCAAGAAAAAGAAGATCAAACGTGAACCCGTCAGCCCCGCGGTGAAGGAGGAACCCGATAGTGACTCGCGTGGGCGCCCCACGCTGGTCAACGGGCACGCCGACGCCGACGCCGAGCGGGTGCTCCAGCTCAAGGTGAAGGAGGAGCGGGCGAGTTTCGTGGTCCCGCGCGACTCGCCGCGAAAGCGACGTCACTCGGCCGGATCCGGCGAGGAGACGTCCGCCCGCAAGAAGAAAAAAGCGAAAAAAGAGCGCCGCGACGAGCCCGACGCCGAGGACCCGCCAAAAAAGAGAAAGAAGAAGCACAAACGGGATACAGACGAGAGCGACACCGTTCTAGATAAATTTCAGGCCGAGGAGACCGTCGTCGAGAAGAAACGCCGATCCGGGGCTGGCGCTTCTAAAATCGCCCAAGATAAGCCGTTCACGAGTAAAGAGTTCGTCGAAGACGATAGCGACTCGGTCGAGGAGCACCCGTCGAAGCCGCCGACCGTCGTTTCTGGCAGAGAAAAGAAGCCACTCCCCGAACCGGCTCCCAGGCAGCCCTT
>CAWYPN010000113.1:0-12996 GCA_963966035.1 Acleris laterana
CGGCGCCGCCGCCGCCATGGCCACGCTCTCCATGCACCACCCGCGCCCGCCGCCCAGGCGCCCGTGCCCGCCAGGTGCGTACACCACGCCTACTATACTCTATACTGTCGGGGGCGGCTGCAGACGGAGCGCGACGCGGCCGGCGCCGCCGCCGCCATGGCCACGCTCTCCATGCACCACCCCGCGCCCGCCGCCCAGGCGCCCGTGCCCGCCAGGTGCGTACACCACGCCTACTATACTCTATACTGTCGGGGGCGGCTGCAGACGGAGCGCGACGCGGCCGGCGCCGCCGCCGCCATGGCCACGCTCTCCATGCACCACCCCGCGCCCGCCGCCCAGGCGCCCGTGCCCGCCAGGTGCGTACACCACGCCTACTATACTCTATACTGTCGGGGGCGGCTGCAGACGGAGCGCGACGCGGCCGGCGCCGCCGCCGCCATGGCCACGCTCTCCATGCACCACCCCGCGCCCGCCGCCCAGGCGCCCGTGCCCGCCAGGTGCGTACACCACGCCTACTATACTCTATACTGTCGGGGGCGGCTGCAGACGGAGCGCGACGCGGCCGGCGCCGCCGCCGCCATGGCCACGCTCTCCATGCACCACCCCGCGCCCGCCGCCCAGGCGCCCGTGCCCGCCAGGTGCGTACACCACGCCTACTATACTCTATACTTTCAGATATTTCTAAAATGTTAAAAAAATATCACGTGATATAGTTCGTCAGCCAATAGAAGCAGAACCGTAATACGTCAAAGTGCAATAAAACAGTTTTAATTGGCTGTTTACAATGTCACGTGACATTGTTTACATTTTTGAAATACCTAAAAGTATAGACTGTACACTTCTACTTACTCTCTCCGCTCCAAATGATTATTCAAACTCGAGAGACATGTCAAGTGCTTTGCACTGTAAAAACTTAAACACTTCAGAGTCACCAAACACTTTAATGTCAAATAATTTTAGTCCTCGAGCACTTAAGTGTCCAAACCCTTAATGACCGAATAATTTAATATCCACACAGTTTAATGTCAAATAATTGTATAATCTCCAAACACTAAGATAAGCAAACCCTACACCTAGTGATCAAACACTTTAGTGACCGAATACTTTACCCAAATAACTTAGTGTTCAAACAATTTAATGTGAAATAATTTAAGTCCCCGATCACTTTATCCTCAAACACTATTGCTTTAGTGAACGAATACATAAATACCCAAATATTTTGCTCTCAAGCATAAAGTATGTCAAAAATATTAATTGTCATGGTCCCTGAACACTTCAGTCCTCAAACACTATTGCTTTAGTGAACGAATACATAAATACCCAAATATTTTGCTCTCAAGCATAAAGTGTGTCAAAAATATTAATTGTCATGGTCCCTGAACACTTCAGTCCTCAAACACTATTGCTTTAGTGAACGAATACATAAATACCCAAATATTTTGCTCTCAAGCATAAAGTGTGTCAAAAATATTAATTGTCATGGTCCCTGAACACTTCAATCCTCAAACACTATTGCTTTAGTGAAAGAATACATAAATACCCAAATATTTTGTTCTCAAGCATTAAGTATGTCAAAAATATTAATTGTCATGGTCCCTAAACACTTCAGTGCCCAAACACAAATATCTAAATGCTTTACTGAACGAATACTCAACTACTCAAATAATTTAGTACTCAAACATTTGAGTCCCCAAACACTTCAGTGCTCAAACCCGTTAGTACTCAAGCACTTTAATGCTCAAACACCAATATCCATTAGTGATCGAATATACTCAAATAATTTTGTGTCGAAACGTTATATGAATACTGTAGTATGTGGAGTTGACGGTGTCGTGTGGTTGCAGCTCGCCCGAGGGCGCGCCGGCGGAGCCGATGGAGCAGGACGAGGGCAAGTGAGCGGGACGGCGATACTCACACATTCCTCTCGAATAGCGCGGCCGGCCCGGGGCGGAGCGCTGGCTAACTTTAACAGAATTTATGTATATTTATGGAAGTAATATGTATTGTATATGAGCGAGTGCGCAGAGTAATATATACGTAGAGAGTTTTATATGTGACGTTGTGAACTTTACAAACGAAATGTGTCCTGCCAAATGATGTCCATCTCGAGGCGAGATGTTTGTAGTTACGTAAAAATAATTGTCTATTTGATGTATAATTCATAATGAATTAGCTGAGCTATAGAGGTACGCGTGTAGGTGTTAAAATTAAGACAAATCTTAATTTGAAAGCTTTAAAATGTAGTAAAATGATAATTTGTACAAAAAATATCAATATTTGGAAGAAATGTTTTATAATGGA
Organism: Acleris laterana; assembly: GCA_963966035.1. Classification (NCBI taxonomy): domain Eukaryota; kingdom Metazoa; phylum Arthropoda; class Insecta; order Lepidoptera; family Tortricidae; genus Acleris; species Acleris laterana. The sequence goes on from CAWYPN010000113.1 coordinate 2,302, forward strand.
TAATCTACGAAGTAGGTAAATAAATGTTTATGTAGTGGGTGTCGTGAGTGAACAAATTTATATATTTATATGAAAATGATACTCAACATACTAGTTGCGGCCCGGGCCGACCCCCGCGGCCCGGCGAGTGGACGTCGCACCTGTCTCTATACCAAAGATAGTGAACTTTTCAATGTTTAATAAATTATTGTTGACTACTTACGAGCGGGGTCCACGCGCTGTGGCTTCTCCGTCGCTGTGATCCCGGACCGAGCGTCCCGATCTTGTGGAGATTGTTGTTTGTCGATGTAATTTTAAATAGGATCGTTATCTTGTCAAGTCTACGATGTAGGCGAGTCCTAAAATACTAAATACTTTGTTCTTGGAAACTCAATAAAGAGAAATATATTTGTCTGTGAGACGGACTGTCGAGCAGGTTCGACGAGATTTGTAGTCGTTTCTGGCTCTTGTTAGAATTTACAGCTGCACTTGCAATGTTAGTTTGACGCCGCGATCGGGCAGCTGCCACGTTCGGCGCACCCGAGTGTGCCAGGTCAGGCGCGCGCGGGATGCAATCCTTGCGCGAGATAAATGAACAATGTTGTGTCTTTGACAAATTTATTGTTACATTGGAATACAGATGAAATAATTATTTAATAAATGTATATATACATATATATATTTGGAAATATATGAGCATTTTTATTTAAAAGTTTACTTTGTTTTTGTAATGGCGCCAGGAGCGTCTGTCATCCCATTGGAGGTATTTATACTGGACGTTGACTATATAATTACTAATTTTTAAAATATTCATGTAATTTTATATTGTTTTGTCGTCAACAATCCAGTTTAAAAACAACCAATTCCCTTCGTCCCTTTTAAATAAAATTGTCAGTCATGATACTAACTATACAACAGTAAAAACTTAACCTACTGAACCTTTTATACAAAAATATAAGCTTACCTAACGTATAAAAATATTTCACTTATTTATTTCTATAGATTATAATACATCTAAAGTAATTGAACAATAGCAAAAGGAATGCCTCGAGAGGCGAGTCAGCACCATGTTTAGTCGGTGGAGCGTAAGAACGTGACATGCAAACATTTGGTAAAAACGATCATCGACTAGAACGGTCGCTTGACGCAGCAGCCTTCACTATCCTTAAATATGAATCAATTAGACATTAAAAATATTACAAAAAATATGTACAATCTGAACAAATAAATTGACTGATAACATTATCTGATTATTGATGTGTTTAAAGTAATGTAGGAACGCGTTGACTTCGATTATAATGTAACATTTTATTTACACCTATTTTTGTTCCTGTACAAATAAAATATCCGTAAATCTAAAACTATAACAAGAATCTTAAAAACAAAAAAACGAGTAGCACTTCTGTATAACTAATGCGAACCAATATTCAAAAGACAAGGATAGATTTCGTCACTTCGGGACCGATTTTATATTTCGTCGGTGAAACTCATCGAAATATAATAAGTATGGAAGAGTAATCGACGCTCAAAATCTGCCCCACTGACTTAGTGCCGGCGGGGGTGGAGCTATTAATGAGTGCCGAACTGTCTATCAGTCGACTTTCTGACGTAGCGCCAAACAGTTGTTTACAATCACAATAGAAAAAAATCGATATTAATGATTACCGGATTTAAATGACGCTGCAACCATGCCAAGTTGCATTATAAATTGGTGCAGGACCCACACAGATGCAAAACAAAGCGATATTTATTTTCATTAGTAAGTTATTGAATTTTTAATATTCCCATACCAAAATGTCATGGCCGATGTTATGCAATATATCTTTGAAAAATGTGAATTACAAGCAACTACTTCGAATGAATAGGAAATTAAATTTTATGTCATCTTTACTATCGTTAGTTTATGTACAGTCGCGGAACGAAAAGGTTGACCAGTTTTCAAATAAAGTCATCTACGCGTTGCAAGCACTTGTTACCTTGTTAAACTGTGTAAGAGACGAAAGAAATAATATTGAACCAATGGTGGCTGTTGTTTATACGTGACCATGGTAACCAGGTATCTGTGGGCCATGTAGTGAAATGACATTAATTATGACGGAATGTGTTATACTCGGTCGATAAGCAGATACTGATCTTATACTGAGCAAACAAAAACAGATCTTAAGGTGGTCAACCTTTTCATTCCGCGACTGTACATAATAAAAAAAACTAAATATGACCTTTTTAAGTTTTCCAAAAAATGAAGAACGCCGTCTGGCTTGGTTGGATGCAGTTCGTCGCGAATTGCGAAACGAGAATTGGATGCCTAGCAAACATTGGGATTTGCATCATCCATTTTGATGAATCGGATTATGTCATCTCAAAAACTGGAAAACATTTTTTAAAAGTCACAGCGGTCCCAAATTGTACAGTACGTTGTCAACATTTATTTACAATAATTTAATTAATATTTAAATGAATATCAAACGTCGAGGAGTTTATCACAGGTCTATTAGACATGTTTAGATGCTAAAGACTATTTGACGCTGACTAACTCTGACAACATAATATCTTCTGATATACTATTTTACAAATTTATAATAGTGTAACATAAGTATGTTCAATGATTCAAGGGGAACAATCATATAAAAACATATTAATAAAATTCATTATTCAATTACTGTGTTGTTTTTGTATTAAACCGTCCACGTCAAATGTTGAAAGACATGGCCGCGTTCAAATAACCCTTATGAAAAAAAATATTGACAAATGGAAATCTTGTGTCAGAGAGCTTGTAACCAATTGCAGATTTTTGTCTTTCAAACGGTATAAAACCTTACTGAAATTACTGTCTACTCAAACGTTATACCAGCATCTGACATAAATGACTTCATACCTTAAGTCAATTAATATTTAGTTGATTATTGGAACCACTCGATACATAAGATCTTTTCATTTCAAAAAGTGGGCGTTTTGGAGCGGATTTGTCAGTCGTTTTTGTTAGACGTTACTCTTCCATACTTATTATATTTCGATGGTGAAACTGCAATACTGCGTAACTAAAAAATTCGATCAGTTGCAAAATGGACCTTTGGTAGTAAGTCATTAAGGTAAAATTTGCAACTGATTGAATTTGTAAGTTACGCGGTTTTGCAGTTTCACCGACGAAATGTCACAGATGTGTCAAAAATGATAACCTGTTTGTTTTGAGTATTGGAAACGACCATAATGCATTGATTTTGCATAGAAATTGTCGCGCATGTGTCCGTAGACATTTCCCTTGGTAACCATGAGTGCTATAGGCTCCTGGTATCCTCTCTCGCCATTGAATAGATGCTATATTATAATTTTGGAGCCGTGATAATTGATACCAGGATTTTTTAAAAGGTGTTTAGAAAAAAAAACAGAGGTTCGTCCCGTAAGACGACGCGCTGGCCTGGGTTCGAATCTCGGTAAGGGCAGATATTTGTGTGATGAGCTTGAATATTTGTTCCTGAGTCACGGATGTTTTCTATGTATTTATTTCTCTACATAACTATTTATATCGTTGACTAGTACCCATAGTACAAGCCTAGAGCTTAGTTTGGGACTAGGTCAATTGGTGTGAGATTGTCCCCTTATATTTATTATTATTTAACTTTTTTTTAATTATTTACTGAGAAACTGAATAAATTTCTGCTCAAGAGGTTATACGCCACAACTTTTCTACGTCACAGCTAGTGCGAGACAAACAAACAAAACGCGGTTACGAAGAAAATGACGTCATTCCGACCACAGGTCCAAAGCTGGCGTAGCAAACACCAAAGTTTTTTTCTCAGTATTTTAAAAAAAGTATGATTTTGAGAAAAACCTCACAATTTATTTTTATCACACGTGTGTGGTTGTACCACATGATTTTTATCAGACCTTTTAAAAAAAATCCTCTTGCCAATTTCGTGCAAAAAATCTTCACTATTCGATGGTAATATGTAACACCGTCACGCTCGTACCTTTTATTCTCAATCCTGAGCGAGACAAATCCAATTCGAGGAAGAAATTCTCAGAGCGCTGCAGTATACCTAGATATAGAACGCTCTCGCACTGGTCACGGCAGCGTCCTAGGTTGGGTACACTATGGTTACGATGTGGCTTCGGTCTGGCGCTGTGACTGCTGTGTCCCTGGTGCTAGTGTCGATCTGGTGGGTCGAGCGAAGCACAGCGGCACGAGCACGAGCTCACCGGACACTCCGCGTGCTCCCTGAGGACAATGTGGCCATTTAATCGTGTCCCGGGAGTATAAGAAACATCTAAAATATTATTCCTTGGCAAATCATGATGTAAAAACTAAAGACAATAATTTTGAGGATTCCGCGCCAAAATCGTAGAACTAACTTGGTAAAAGGATCATAGGCAAATTGGGTGTGGCACCAACGGAATTTAAACCTATATCATTAAAGAGGAATAAGTAAAAACGTAATTTCTTAATATGGCCGCAAATACTTAGCTCACCGGAGAACAAAAATATGGGCACTTGAAAACAAGATTATGTTGATGATATAGTCCATAGAAACATTGGAAAATATAGTATTGTGACGTATAATTATAGAACTGGGTTTAGGGTATTTGATTATAACACTATATCATCAACATAACCTAAGCAACTTATCGGAAAAGTTACACAGACGTCGATTATTCTGTATTGTGTCTTAAAAATTGTGTATTCTGTACAACAAACAACAAACTCTCTGATTCCAAGAAAATTCTTTACTTTATTATTTATTTAGCTAAAGTTTATAATATATGGATTATATTATCTTGTATTCAAGTGCCCGTTTTTATTCTCCGGTAAGTTAGGTATTTGCGGCTATAGTAAGAAATGATGTTTTAACTAATTACATTTTAAATGTAAAGGATTCAATTCTGTTGATGCCACACCCAATTTCCATACAAAAGTGCCCATGATTATTTTGATGTCTGTCCGTCTGTCTTTCCAGTATATTAAGAGTTTAGTATATTTCGGTTTCATAGAAAAATGTATGCAGATAAAATGAAAGTTGCGTGGTTTAATTTAAACGTAGAAAATTTGCCATAGGTTGCTGATGCCTCTCGCGCATTTACATAAGTATTAATCATGTCGTTTTTTTTTTAAATGTGTCTTTAATTACTGTTTTTGTTGCATTTATCAAAAACGTCGTTTGATACACGTGCGGAACTGTAATTTTCACTCGTTCAGTCTTGTCCCTCGCTTGGAGCTCAGACGAAGACATCTCGAGACTCGTGCAAAATGGCATAGTTTCGGCAGTTGTATCAGAATCTAAATATATAAAAGGAGAAACTGACTTGACTGACTGACATATCAACGCACAGCCTAAACGGCTAAACGTAGGCACTTGAAATTTGGAAGGGACGTAGCTTAGGTACCGTAGAGGTGCACTAAGAAAGGAATTCCCGAAATTCCCACGGGAACGGGAATTAGCGGGAAAATCCTTTTGTATGAAAAATCTAAACCGCGTAAGATAGCAAACCAACGAAGTGGTCAAGGGTCTGCTAGTACAGTATATGTTGGTAAGCGCGGCGGTGGGGGTGGCGTACTTGAACCAGTCGGCGAGGTGCTGCGCGTGTCCGCCGTGGCGGCAGCCGGCGCACCAGCTGAACCAACGAAGTGGTCAAGGGTCTGCTAGTACAGTATATGTTGGTAAGCGCGGCGGTGGGGGTGGCGTACTTGAACCAGTCGGCGAGGTGCTGCGCGTGTCCGCCGTGGCGGCAGCCGGCGCACCAGCTGAACCAACGAAGTGGTCAAGGGTCTGCTAGTACAGTATATGTTGGTAAGCGCGGCGGTGGGGGTGGCGTACTTGAACCAGTCGGCGAGGTGCTGCGCGTGTCCGCCGTGGCGGCAGCCGGCGCACCAGCTGAACCAACGAAGTGGTCAAGGGTCTGCTAGTACAGTATATGTTGGTAAGCGCGGCGGTGGGGGTGGCGTACTTGAACCAGTCGGCGAGGTGCTGCGCGTGTCCGCCGTGGCGGCAGCCGGCGCACCAGCTGAACCAACGAAGTGGTCAAGGGTCTGCTAGTACAGTATATGTTGGTAAGCGCGGCGGTGGGGGTGGCGTACTTGAACCAGTCGGCGAGGTGCTGCGCGTGTCCGCCGTGGCGGCAGCCGGCGCACCAGCTGAACCAACGAAGTGGTCAAGGGTCTGCTAGTACAGTATATGTTGGTAAGCGCGGCGGTGGGGGTGGCGTACTTGAACCAGTCGGCGAGGTGCTGCGCGTGTCCGCCGTGGCGGCAGCCGGCGCACCAGCTGAACCAACGAAGTGGTCAAGGGTCTGCTAGTACAGTATATGTTGGTAAGCGCGGCGGTGGGGGGGGCGTACTTGAACCAGTCGGCGAGGTGCTGCGCGTGTCCGCCGTGGCGGCAGCCGGCGCACCAGCTGAACCAACGAAGTGGTCAAGGGTCTGCTAGTACAGTATATGTTGGTAAGCGCGGCGGTGGGGGGGGCGTACTTGAACCAGTCGGCGAGGTGCTGCGCGTGTCCGCCGTGGCGGCAGCCGGCGCACCAGCTGAACCAACGAAGTGGTCAAGGGTCTGCTAGTACAGTATATGTTGGTAAGCGCGGCGGTGGGGGGGGCGTACTTGAACCAGTCGGCGAGGTGCTGCGCGTGTCCGCCGTGGCGGCAGCCGGCGCACCAGCTGAACCAACGAAGTGGTCAAGGGTCTGCTAGTACAGTATATGTTGGTAAGCGCGGCGGTGGGGGGGGCGTACTTGAACCAGTCGGCGAGGTGCTGCGCGTGTCCGCCGTGGCGGCAGCCGGCGCACCAGCTGAACCAACGAAGTGGTCAAGGGTCTGCTAGTACAGTATATGTTGGTAAGCGCGGCGGTGGGGGGGGCGTACTTGAACCAGTCGGCGAGGTGCTGCGCGTGTCCGCCGTGGCGGCAGCCGGCGCACCAGCTGAACCAACGAAGTGGTCAAGGGTCTGCTAGTACAGTATATGTTGGTAAGCGCGGCGGTGGGTGGGGCGTACTTGAACCAGTCGGCGAGGTGCTGCGCGTGTCCGCCGTGGCGGCAGCCGGCGCACCAGCTGAACCAACGAAGTGGTCAAGGGTCTGCTAGTACAGTATATGTTGGTAAGCGCGGCGGTGGGGGGGGCGTACTTGAACCAGTCGGCGAGGTGCTGCGCGTGTCCGCCGTGGCGGCAGCCGGCGCACCAGCTGAACCAACGAAGTGGTCAAGGGTCTGCTAGTACAGTATATGTTGGTAAGCGCGGCGGTGGGGGGGGCGTACTTGAACCAGTCGGCGAGGTGCTGCGCGTGTCCGCCGTGGCGGCAGCCGGCGCACCAGCTGAACCAACGAAGTGGTCAAGGGTCTGCTAGTACAGTATATGTTGGTAAGCGCGGCGGTGGGGGGGGCGTACTTGAACCAGTCGGCGAGGTGCTGCGCGTGTCCGCCGTGGCGGCAGCCGGCGCACCAGCTGAACCAACGAAGTGGTCAAGGGTCTGCTAGTACAGTATATGTTGGTAAGCGCGGCGGTGGGGGGGGCGTACTTGAACCAGTCGGCGAGGTGCTGCGCGTGTCCGCCGTGGCGGCAGCCGGCGCACCAGCTGAACCAACGAAGTGGTCAAGGGTCTGCTAGTACAGTATATGTTGGTAAGCGCGGCGGTGGGGGGGGCGTACTTGAACCAGTCGGCGAGGTGCTGCGCGTGTCCGCCGTGGCGGCAGCCGGCGCACCAGCTGAACCAACGAAGTGGTCAAGGGTCTGCTAGTACAGTATATGTTGGTTAGCGCGGCGGTGGGGGGGGCGTACTTGAACCAGTCGGCGAGGTGCTGCGCGTGTCCGCCGTGGCGGCAGCCGGCGCACCAGCTGAACCAACGAAGTGGTCAAGGGTCTGCTAGTACAGTATATGTTGGTAAGCGCGGCGGTGGGGGGGGCGTACTTGAACCAGTCGGCGAGGTGCTGCGCGTGTCCGCCGTGGCGGCAGCCGGCGCACCAGCTGAACCAACGAAGTGGTCAAGGGTCTGCTAGTACAGTATATGTTGGTAAGCGCGGCGGTGGGGGGGGCGTACTTGAACCAGTCGGCGAGGTGCTGCGCGTGTCCGCCGTGGCGGCAGCCGGCGCACCAGCTGAACCAACGAAGTGGTCAAGGGTCTGCTAGTACAGTATATGTTGGTAAGCGCGGCGGTGGGGGGGGCGTACTTGAACCAGTCGGCGAGGTGCTGCGCGTGTCCGCCGTGGCGGCAGCCGGCGCACCAGCTGAACCAACGAAGTGGTCAAGGGTCTGCTAGTACAGTATATGTTGGTTAGCGCGGCGGTGGGGGGGGCGTACTTGAACCAGTCGGCGAGGTGCTGCGCGTGTCCGCCGTGGCGGCAGCCGGCGCACCAGCTGAACCAACGAAGTGGTCAAGGGTCTGCTAGTACAGTATATGTTGGTTAGCGCGGCGGTGGGGGGGGCGTACTTGAACCAGTCGGCGAGGTGCTGCGCGTGTCCGCCGTGGCGGCAGCCGGCGCACCAGCTGAACCAACGAAGTGGTCAAGGGTCTGCTAGTACAGTATATGTTGGTTAGCGCGGCGGTGGGGGGGGCGTACTTGAACCAGTCGGCGAGGTGCTGCGCGTGTCCGCCGTGGCGGCAGCCGGCGCACCAGCTGAACCAACGAAGTGGTCAAGGGTCTGCTAGTACAGTATATGTTGGTTAGCGCGGCGGTGGGGGGGGGCGTACTTGAACCAGTCGGCGAGGTGCTGCGCGTGTCCGCCGTGGCGGCAGCCGGCGCACCAGCTGAACCAACGAAGTGGTCAAGGGTCTGCTAGTACAGTATATGTTGGTTAGCGCGGCGGTGGGGGGGGCGTACTTGAACCAGTCGGCGAGGTGCTGCGCGTGTCCGCCGTGGCGGCAGCCGGCGCACCAGCTGAACCAACGAAGTGGTCAAGGGTCTGCTAGTACAGTATATGTTGGTTAGCGCGGCGGTGGGGGGGGCGTACTTGAACCAGTCGGCGAGGTGCTGCGCGTGTCCGCCGTGGCGGCAGCCGGCGCACCAGCTGAACCAACGAAGTGGTCAAGGGTCTGCTAGTACAGTATATGTTGGTTAGCGCGGCGGTGGGGGGGGCGTACTTGAACCAGTCGGCGAGGTGCTGCGCGTGTCCGCCGTGGCGGCAGCCGGCGCACCAGCTGAACCAACGAAGTGGTCAAGGGTCTGCTAGTACAGTATATGTTGGTTAGCGCGGCGGTGGGGGGGGCGTACTTGAACCAGTCGGCGAGGTGCTGCGCGTGTCCGCCGTGGCGGCAGCCGGCGCACCAGCTGAACCAACGAAGTGGTCAAGGGTCTGCTAGTACAGTATATGTTGGTTAGCGCGGCGGTGGGGGGGGCGTACTTGAACCAGTCGGCGAGGTGCTGCGCGTGTCCGCCGTGGCGGCAGCCGGCGCACCAGCTGAACCAACGAAGTGGTCAAGGGTCTGCTAGTACAGTATATGTTGGTAAGCGCGGCGGTGGGGGGGGGCGTACTTGAACCAGTCGGCGAGGTGCTGCGCGTGTCCGCCGTGGCGGCAGCCGGCGCACCAGCTGAACCAACGAAGTGGTCAAGGGTCTGCTAGTACAGTATATGTTGGTTAGCGCGGCGGTGGGGGGGGCGTACTTGAACCAGTCGGCGAGGTGCTGCGCGTGTCCGCCGTGGCGGCAGCCGGCGCACCAGCTGAACCAACGAAGTGGTCAAGGGTCTGCTAGTACAGTATATGTTGGTAAGCGCGGCGGTGGGGGGGGCGTACTTGAACCAGTCGGCGAGGTGCTGCGCGTGTCCGCCGTGGCGGCAGCCGGCGCACCAGCTGAACCAACGAAGTGGTCAAGGGTCTGCTAGTACAGTATATGTTGGTAAGCGCGGCGGTGGGGGGGGCGTACTTGAACCAGTCGGCGAGGTGCTGCGCGTGTCCGCCGTGGCGGCAGCCGGCGCACCAGCTGAACCAACGAAGTGGTCAAGGGTCTGCTAGTACAGTATATGTTGGTAAGCGCGGCGGTGGGGGGGGCGTACTTGAACCAGTCGGCGAGGTGCTGCGCGTGTCCGCCGTGGCGGCAGCCGGCGCACCAGCTGAACCAACGAAGTGGTCAAGGGTCTGCTAGTACAGTATATGTTGGTAAGCGCGGCGGTGGGGGGGGCGTACTTGAACCAGTCGGCGAGGTGCTGCGCGTGTCCGCCGTGGCGGCAGCCGGCGCACCAGCTGAACCAACGAAGTGGTCAAGGGTCTGCTAGTACAGTATATGTTGGTAAGCGCGGCGGTGGGGGGGGCGTACTTGAACCAGTCGGCGAGGTGCTGCGCGTGTCCGCCGTGGCGGCAGCCGGCGCACCAGCTGAACCAACGAAGTGGTCAAGGGTCTGCTAGTACAGTATATGTTGGTTAGCGCGGCGGTGGGGGGGGCGTACTTGAACCAGTCGGCGAGGTGCTGCGCGTGTCCGCCGTGGCGGCAGCCGGCGCACCAGCTGAACCAACGAAGTGGTCAAGGGTCTGCTAGTACAGTACTCTGTTGGTTAGCGCTGCGGTGGTGGGGGCGTACTTGAACCAGTCGGCGAGGTGCTGCGCGTGTCCGCCGTGGCGGCAGCCGGCGCACCAGCTGAACCAACGAAGTGGTCAAGGGTCTGCTAGTACAGTATATGTTGGTTAGCGCGGCGGTGGGGGGGCGTACTTGAACCAGTCGGCGAGGTGCTGCGCGTGTCCGCCGTGGCGGCAGCCGGGCGCACCAGCTGAACCAACGAAGTGGTCAAGGGGTCTGCTAGTAC
>CAWYPN010000114.1:0-23895 GCA_963966035.1 Acleris laterana
CGCAGTACTTCGACCCCGAGCTCTACACCACGCACCGCCAGGAGGTAACCGGCCCCCGCTCCTCTCGCCCGGCAGCCGCGAGCAGGCGCGCGCGGCGGGCGACGAGCGCGCGCGGCTCACGGCGCACTTCGTGGGCGCGCTGCCGGCGCTGCTCGACAAGTTCGGCGCCGACCCCGACAAGCTCTCCAACCTCGTCGCCATCCCGCAGTACTTCGACCCCGAGCTCTACACCACGCACCGCCAGGAGGTAACCGGCCCCGCTCCTCTCGCCCGGCAGCCGGGCGGCGGGACGCGAGCGCCGACAGCGTCCCGCTCCGCTCGCATTGCGCTGCACTCGAGTCGAGTTGCCGTGACAACGTGTGATGCTAACGAACCGCGCGCTCTTTTATATTTAAGGCACTGGTTTAAAGCGGCGGTTTTATATGTATGTAGTTTTGGCTGTTGTATAATTCAAACTTGAGCCGAAAAAATTACTGAATCGGGCAGTTCCGTGGGGCATAAAAAAAATCAATGCTGAATGATATGTTAGGTCACTTTAATAGAAATAAAATACTTAACAGTAACCAGTTTGGGTTTACCCGAGGTCGATCAACAATAGATGCGGCTTCTGTGCTCATTAAATATATATATAACAGTTGGGAGAAATCTTGTGATGCAGTAGGAATATTTTGTGATCTTTCTAAAGCTTTCGATTGCGTGGATCATTCGACCCTAATTTTAAAATTAAAACATTATGGATTGTCCAATAAAGCTTCAAGTCTCATGTCTTCTTATCTAAGTGATAGAACTCAAACAGTTGTTGTAAACAAAACGCAATCTGTTGGAGCTACAGTGAAATTAGGTGTGCCGCAAGGCTCAATTTTAGGCCCTTTTTTATTTCTGGTTTATATAAATGACTTACCACCAACAGTAGATAAACTTTGTGAGATTGTACTTTTTGCTGATGATACTTCATTAATTTTCAAAGTAGATAGAAAGTCCATTGACTACAGTAGGATAAACGCCACACTAGTTAAAGTACTTAATTGGTTTACTAGTAACAATTTACTACTAAATGCTAAAAAAACTAAATGTGTTAGGTTCGCTTTGCCTAATGTTAAACCGGTAGATTCTAGTATTTTTCTAAATGAAGAGTGTCTGCAAATGGTAGATAAGGCAGTTTTTCTAGGCATAACCATAGATAAAAATTTGCAATGGAGTCCCCATATAGCGGTACTGGCAGGTAAACTAAGTTCGGCAGCTTACGCGGTTAGGAAAATTAGACAACTAACTAATGTTGAGACAGCTCGCATAGTTTATTATAGTTATTTCCATAGTGTGATGTCGTACGGTATTCTGGTTTGGGGTAAGGCAGCTGAAATACAAAGTATATTTGTCTTACAAAAAAGGGCTATTCGTTCTATTTATAACTTAAATTCCCGTGACTCCTTAAGAGAACTTTTTAAAGAAATTCACATCTTAACTGTAGCGTCTCAATTTATTTATGAGAATATTATTTATGTTATTAAAAATTTAAATTCTTTCACCAAAAATTCCGATGTACATAATCTAAATACAAGAAATAAAAATAAAATTGTTATCCGAAAATTCCGCGTCCGTAAAGTATATAAATCATTTGTTGGTCAATGCATTCATTTCTATAACAAATTACCTGACGAAGCTTTAACATTACCCTTTCCAGCACTTAAAAATTACTTAAAAAAGTCGTTAATATCTAAAGCGTACTATAGGGTCGAGGACTATCTAACAGATAAAAATGCTTGGCCTAAACCCGAAACTTAGTCATTCATAATTTGTAAAATTGCAAAGTTGTTTGTCTAGGGGACACCGTTTTTTTTTTTCCCTCTCCTCTCTTCCCCCCCCCCCCCCCCTTGTCTCTCTCGTAATGTTTTTGACATGTTTTCCTGCTGAACTACGCATGCTATTTGCTATTTGATATTATATTTAATTTAATATTTATTGCTGTATATAATGCTAGATTAAGTACTACCATTGTAACATGTTTAAAAAATGACTGACTGCTGAGTTTCTTGCGGCGTTTCTTCTCGGCAGTGGTCTCCTCTTGGGAAGCGCTGGTAGATTCATGACATGTAAAAGTGCCCGTGCGGCCTACTTACTGAATAAATATCTTTTTATCTTTTTTATCAGTAAGATATCACTATAAGCAGGCCTAAAAATAATTAGGCGGTAAAGTGTATCCCTTTTATGTTATTTTATTGATTTATTTTTATTTATTTTATTTGAGGAGTTCCAACAGCTATACATAACAGAAATAGAACTTAAAACAGATGTAGAAAGCCAATTATAGGTTCTCGCAGATATAACTAAATTAACAGTGATTAAAACCACAAAACGCCGGTTCAACAGCGGAAGTGCCGCTTAAGCAGGCCAAAAGGACTTAAGAACAAAAGATTAACACTTAATGACTGTTAATATATGTTAAAAAAGGAAGAAAAAGTTAAGTTGTGTGATTTATTAATCAAATCAACATGCACCAAGACAAAAACATGACGGCACTCTACTTGGCGTTGCTTATTCGCGTGTTTGTTATATTTATATATGACAAATAAAACGATTTACCGCGTTTTTTTTGTTTTTTGTCACGCATTACGACTCTGTTCTGTCTTTTTAGTTTGAATTTCATGTTGGTTTTAGAGTTCTTTAAAAATCTAAAGGACTTAAGTCAGGGGAACGTGCCGGTCACGAAATAGGGTCAACTCTCCCAATCCATCCATTAAGAAATGCATTGTCCAGGTATTCTCGCATAGTTCGCCTAAGGACAACCATTGTTCTGGAATACAATTGGTCTGCCTTCTGCGAATATTGGAATGCCGCTCATTAGCTCTGGAAGATTCATTTGTAAAAATTGAAGATAATTATCTTCGTTGAGGATATCCGGCAAATAATGAGGTCCGATTAGGTATCCTCCAATCACGTCTTTCCAAACGTCAACACTGCTTTGTTTGGAATGATACCGGTCTGAATAAATGACTCTCGCCTTTAGGGGCCCAATGATGTAGGTTGTGTTGGTTAAAACTACCCTCCCGAATAAATCTCGATTCGTCCAATGGATCCTTTTTTTTTAAGTTTTCGTGTTTCATTATTAGTCACATTGTAAATCGTGGTTCCCAAAGTGCCGTATTTCCCTCAGGCGAACCTGACGCTGCTGCTGAACAAGCTGCGCGACATCGTGCAGGTGCAGACGGAGGCGGAGGTGCTGGAGACGTGCGGGCGCACGCTGGAGTACCTGTGCGGCGCGCAGTGCGCCGCCACGCGCCAGTGCGTCGTGGCCAGGGCCACCATCACCGACATGTGCGTCAACCGGTACAAGGAGGCCATCGACGACTACCGCTCGCTCGTCGAAGGGGTCAGTGCACAACACATATTATTCATTCTTATTACTGGACATACATCCGAACTGGGGTTATATTATGATTAGCTTCCTAGTTACCAATCGGGACAACTGCAACTGTAACTATATAATTTGTCCACGTTTACTTTTGCTCATACTCAAAAGCGGGTGGATTAATGAATAAATAGTGATGTTGTTATGTTAGGGCGAGGAGCCGGACGCGGACGAGATCTTCAACGTGGTGAACTCGCTGCGCAAGGTGTCCATCATGTACATGTGCCACGACCTGAACGACACCAACATCTGGGACTCGCTGTTCGAAGACCTGCCCAAGTGCCTCAAGCAGACCGATATGCCGGCGCAGGTGTGTATATATTACTACAGATTTATTTATTTATTTATTTATTTATTGGTGGGAAATCCAACAGTTACAAATATAACATATTATGAAACAAGAATAGGAAGCACAAAACCAATTACAGGATTTCACATGTAGTGACAGAGTAGCAAACTTAAAGTTTAGTACAAACTTCAAAGGTACACGCACCTACACAAAAACACTAGCGCAAATAAAAGGTAAAATTAAAACTACTGCTAAACACCAGCCAAAGGCAGATCGCCCAAAGGTTCTCATACCTATGGTACAAAACATGCTCAAACAACACATTTCGCTATCAAACTTCGCCTCACGGAAGGGATTTTACAATTGAATATATCGATATCCAGCTTATTCACCCAATTATTCAAGCCTTTACCAGCACGCGTCAAGAAACTGTTTTGTCTGTATCTAGAGGATGCAAATCTCATTGATATAGGGCGATAACTCCTTTTAGACCGAGTGGGAATACTAAACGAAACGTAAGAAAGCAACTCAGGACTGTCAACGAGGCCGCTAGTAATATTTAGAATATAAGTAATGTCAGCTATTTCCCGGCGTTGGAATAGGGGCACCCAATGGTGTCTCTTACAAATATTAAAGTAAAATCACAGTCCATCGCTAACACTCGTCAGAGTCGCACGTTGCAAGTGCACGGATTTATTTGTATTGACCAGTGCAGTGGTTCTCAAACTTTTATTTTCTCATTAATAGTTCGGATATGCGGTGCAGTGTCTGTAATGCTGGCGTGAGCGATGCCCCTCAGTGCGGTGCATGTAAAAAAACACATTGGCTATTGCTGTGCCAATATTACGGAGCAGGGTTACAGGAAATTGGGTCCTGATAGAAGAGCTGCCTGGAGATGCTTGGGATGCAGGAAGGATACCTCACCAGCTCCCTCGGGTACTAAGCTAACTGACGAACTGACTCCTAAGTCAATTATTCCGAAACAAACTGATTTGGAAACAATAATGAGTGAGTTACGCGAAATGAAAAAGCACCTCATGTGCCTTCCCACTCTTTTACAAGATGTCAATACGATCAAGACCGAACTTTCGGAAGTAAAAGGAGCGTGTGATTTCACTAGTGGGAAATTGGATGAGTGTACCTCACGATTAAACGAAGTTGATCGCAAAGTCGCGGAGTTTGAAGTCCTGCAGAGCAAAGTAGAATCCTTAAGCCACGAAATAGCTAATCTAAAAAATGAGCTCGTTAGCAAGGATCAGTGGCAACGCCTCAACAATGTGGAAATAAAGGGAGTGCCAATGAAGAAAAATGAAAATCTATTTTCAATTTTGGAAAAAAATTGTGGTGTTGTGGGGTACACAGTGGATAGGAACAACATTAATTACATATCCAGGGTCCCAACCCAGAATTCCAATGACAAATCTATTATTGTCAGCTTTAATAATAGATATATTAAGGAGGACTTCATAGCCTCCGCGCGACTAAGGAAGACGATTGCGGCTGATGACATTGGATTCCAGGGTAGCCAGCAGAGGATTTTCACCAATGATCACCTGACTCCTATATATAAGCAGCTGTTGACAAAAACGAAAACCTCTCTGAAACTGAAAGGCTACGCTTATATATGGGTCAAATATGCTAAAATTCATGTACGGAGGGATGATAACTCCAGGGTTTTTATTATTAATAGCGAAAACGATTTAAACAAATTACTTTAATCAGTGTCCTATACATTTTAATGTCTTTACTATTGGAGTTATTGTTATTTTTAGTAACGTTATTGGTATTTTTCACGCTAATACTTAAATTTAGTGGCGAAACTTTGGGAAACTCTGCCTTACCCGCGCCGAGTTGTTATGGTCAAAACCGGTGGCTTATCGCTAATCGCATTCCTTTCTTTGTATTAGTTTTAAAACGGGCTTACTCGCTAAAAGATATCTATCTCTGTCTATTGCACTCAATTGTTGTACTTCTTAATGACTCGCTCGCTCGCGCTTATGGGAAACTGTTTATGTCTGTTAAAGAATATTCTAATTATTCTGTCGCTTGCCTTTCTTTCTTGTACGAATATTATGATTTTATGGTTTATTTATACCTATATTTTTTAAATGGCTACTAATAAGATGAGCGACCTAATATATAGTTATCCTACAATCTATTATCAGAATGTAAGGGGGCTGCGGTCCAAAACGTTAATATTTTTCCGTAATTTAAATTTAGCCTCTTATGATATAATTATACTAACCGAAACGTGGCTATTGGATGGAGTGTTGGACACTGAGCTATTCGACGATCGGTACGTGGTTTGGAGGCGCGACCGGGACCTGGCCCTGACTGGCCAGAGCCGCGGTGGCGGCGTCCTCATTGCCACTCGCAGAGACCTGGCAGTCGCGCCACGGACCGAGTACCATTCTTCGGCTGAGGATTTATGGGTCACATTGTCCCTGAACGATAGTTCTAACATGCCAATTAAAGTACACCTTTGCGTTTTATATTTGTGTAAGCAAAATATGGGCTATACTTTTTCACAACAATTGTCCAATTTCTCTGATAAACTTGAAAGCTTCGTACTGAAATATCCCGATGACAAGTTTTTGCTATGTGGTGACTTTAATATGAGTAACATAGAATGGATCTCTCGTGAATCATTTTTTATTCCCATTAATTGCACAAACAGTGACGAGCGTGGCTTCACCGATGATTTAAATATACTTAATCTTTGTCAATTCAATGGTATCCCCAATCGCTATGGTAAAACACTGGATCTTGTTCTGTCTAACGACGTTGTATGCGTTAATAAGTGTTGCGACCCCCTAGTTCCAATCGATCCTTACCACGAAGCCTTGATTATATCTTTACAATATGCCAACTTGAAATGCATAAAACCTGCTTCCCGCACCAAATATTTTTATAATAAAGGTAATTATGCTTCTATTAATAATGAACTAACGTCAATTAAATGGGATATGGAATTTTCGAAGCTATCTTTAGATCAATGTCTTGTTTTTTTTTATAGTACATTTAAAAACCTAAGGAATAAGTTTGTTCCATGTAGAGTTGTCAACAATGATACATTTCCTAAATGGTTTTCGCCTAGTATAAAAAAAGCTATTAAAGAAAAATCTAAGTATCTGAGAAAATTCAAAATTTATCATAACAAATCAGATTTTATTTCTTATTGTGTACAGAGGGACAGAGTAAAAAAACTGCGTATATCAACCGCATTGAAAACAACATTGCCCGCGACCCTAAGCAGTTTTGGACTTATATCAAATCACGCTCTAGCTCTCACGGCATACCTAGTAGCCTTAAGTACGGAGATAGACTGGTGAATAATGGTGTTGATATTTGTAACGCCTTTTCTGATTACTTCCGCACCTCCTTTTCGACACCAAGCAGTTATACAGATAGTCTATCCCTTATTACCGATAACTCATCAACTCAAATATCAAGTATCGAGGTTAATCCTGAGTTACTCTCTAAACTGCTTATCAATCTCGATCCTGCTAAATCAGCGGGTCCGGATGATCTTCCAGCTCAGTTTTTGATTAATTGTTCTAGAGGTCTTGTAAGACCGATTGAACTCCTGTTTAAGCGGTCGTTCGCTGAATGCATGGTACCGTCTATATGGAAGGCTGCTTTTATTACACCCGTCTACAAAAAGGGGTCCAAAACGGATTTGTTTAATTATAGGCCTATCTCCAAATTGTGCATTATATCCAAAGTTCTCGAAAAGTTAGTGTATATGCAAGTTTGTGACGCCCTCAAAAATTCTTTTAGTCTCAGTCAACATGGATTTATGCAACGCAAATCTACGGTATCCAATCTCGTGCTATTAAACGATTACGTTACTAAGGCTATGGACAGTGGCGGTCAGGTAGATGTTATATATACGGACTACAGTAAGGCATTTGACCGTATTGATCACAAATTGCTTATCATTAAACTCCAACGCAAGGGAATTAGCGGTGATCTGCTAAGATGGTTCTCGTCATACATTGAAAACAGGTCGCAGGCTGTTGTCATGAGCAATTATGTTTCTGGATGGGTTACCGTTCCAAGTGGCGTCCCACAAGGGTCTTTGCTTGGTCCCCTCCTTTTTAATATATTTGTTGATGACATCAGCACATGTTTCACTTTCTCAAGACTGCTTTGCTTCGCTGATGATATGAAGATATTCGCTCGGATTAGGTCTGTACAGGACTCTGCTCTTATACAGGCTGATCTCGGGCGTCTTGACTCATACTGTCAATCCAATAAGTTAGATCTGAATCTATCCAAATGTTTTGTCGTTACCTTCTCACGGAAGCGTTCGCCGATCAATGCTACCTACAAACTTAAGGACCAACTTCTGTGCAGGGCACCCTATATAAGAGACCTAGGTGTCACTCATGATTCTAAATTACTTTTCGATGTCCATATTGACAGTATTGTTAAAAGTGCCAATAAGTCTCTTGGTTTCATAATGCGCAATTCCGCCAACTTTACACAGGCCAAAACACTTAAGATTCTCTATTGTGCCTATGTAAGAAGTAAACTGGAATATGCTTCTCAAATTTGGAACCCCTGTTATAGTACCTATGTTGATAGAATTGAACGTATTCAAAAAAGGTTCATAAAATTTCTTTCCTTTAAATTAAACAACCCTTACATCTCTTCCAACTATGTAAAAATTTGCAAAAAGCACCATTTAGTGCCATTAATTGAGCGTCGTGAAATCGCAGACACTATATTTTTGTTAAAAATTTGTAACGGCAGTATCGATTGTCCGGAGTTGCTCAGTAGTCTCTCATTCATCACTCCTAATAGGCAAAAAAGATTTTTCCCTCCCATTTCTGTTCCCCTTGCATCCTCTAACTACAGGCAGAACAGTTTTCTTGTTCGCGCGAGTAAGAATATAAACAAATTGTCAAAAAAGTTCGACATTGATGTTTTCAACACTAATACCCAGACTCTAAGACGTGCTTTGATAAACAATTACCTCGAGTGAGCTTGTCCCTTCACTTACCCTCTCTCAGTTTTTTCAGTTATTATTTCCTACCCTCCCCACCCCTTATTACCCTTCCTGCGTAGTAGATATTATCTAGGTATTATCTAGGCTAAGTAATTGTATGTATCTGGTTAATATTGATAATCCTACGTCGATGCACTAGTATCTGCTTAAATTATTGTTGATATTGTATCTCTATCGGCGAGAACCTGTAATTGGCTTTCTGACTTTATGTATATTTCTAGTGTATTTATTTAAGCTGTTGGTTTTCCTTATATAAATAAATAAATAAATAAATAAATAAAAATAACGAACTATACGGACATTTAAGCTTAAAACATAGATATTTTACGAATTTTTGCTGAACACGCTCAATTCTGTCAACATATGTGGCATAGCATGGATTCCATATTTGAGAAGCATACTCAAGCTTACTCCTAACATATGAGCAATATAGCACTTTCAAAGTCTTTGCTTGAGTAAAATGGACGGAATTACGCATTATAAAACCTAATGCCTTACAGGCACTGCTTACAATACCGTCAACATGCTTATCAAAAAGAAGCTTAGAATCATGAACTAAACCAAAATCATTAATATTTTGAACTTTAAGCAGAAGTTGGTCCTTTAAAACATAAGAAGTGGAAACTAATTTATGCTGACGAGAAAAGGTAACTGAGAAACACTTAGATGGATTTAAGTCCAGCCCATTTATTCGACAATATTCAGTGAGACGTGATAGATCGGACTGTAACAACAATGAGTCACGATCATGTCGCACTTTGATGAAGATTTTCATGTCATCTGCAAAACAAAGTAGCTTGGAATGGACGAAACAATTACCGATGTCATTAACAAATATGTTAAACAGCAAGGGCCCCAATATTGAACCTTGAGGAACACCACTTTGAATAGTTACCCAACCTGACATATAATTTTTGATAACAACAGCTTGGGATCTATTGTTAATATAAGATGAAAACCATCTCAATAAATCGCCATGTATCCCTATATCATACAATTTCGAGAGTAATATGCTATGATCAATTCTTGCTATGATCTATTCTCAATTCAAAAGCCTTACTGTAATCAGTATAAATCATATCACATCCACCTGAGAGCCACTATCCATTGCCTCTGTAACATACTCATTGAACAGCACAAGACTTGAAACAGTGGACCTGCGCTGTAAGAAACCGTGCTGATTGGAAATGAACGAACCTTTTAAAACATCATAAACTTGGTTATTAACCAATTTTTCAAGAACTTCAGAACTACAGATAATTGTATCGCTGGAATGTATTGGACGGAAGGGGCCGCTATATCGGTAGGCGTACTTTTTCGAATCAATACGGAGAAATTCTGGAAAAAAACCGAACCTTAAGTACTCGAAACCGACGTGCGTGCATGACTCGATGTATGAATGTGGAAGAAGCGAAAGAGATTTGTTAGGATCGTAGCAAGTGGAAAGAAGTGGTCTCGGCCTACCTTTCTAGGAATCAGGTGTGATTGAATGTAGGTATGTATGTATGTATATCGTCTAAAGTAGAATTTAGAATTGTGTTCAGTAAAGTAAGAAGTGGAGTGTTGTAACGGTACGGTGTGCGCAGGCGCTGGTGTTCGTGGTGCGCTGCCTGTTCTACTCGCTGCTGTGGTCGCTGCACGAGCTGGAGGAGCGCGGCGCGGCGGGCGGCGCGGCGCGCGAGCGGCTGCACGGCTACGTGGCGCTCTGCAAGGACATCGTGGCGCGCGGCGTCGAGCCGCAGCTGCGCGAGGAGGTAACCCCACTCTCGCTGCTGTGGTCGCTGCACGGCTACGTGGCGCTCTGCAAGGACATCGTGGCGCGCGGCGTCGAGCCGCAGCTGCGCGAGGAGGTAACCCCACTCTCGCTGCTGTGGTCGCTGCACGGCTACGTGGCGCTCTGCAAGGACATCGTGGCGCGCGGCGTCGAGCCGCAGCTGCGCGAGGAGGTAACCCCACTCTCGCTGCTGTGGTCGCTGCACGGCTACGTGGCGCTCTGCAAGGACATCGTGGCGCGCGGCGTCGAGCCGCAGCTGCGCGAGGAGGTAACCCCACTCTCGCTGCTGTGGTCGCTGCACGGCTACGTGGCGCTCTGCAAGGACATCGTGGCGCGCGGCGTCGAGCCGCAGCTGCGCGAGGAGGTAACCCCACTCTCGCTGCTGTGGTCGCTGCACGGCTACGTGGCGCTCTGCAAGGACATCGTGGCGCGCGGCGTCGAGCCGCAGCTGCGCGAGGAGGTAACCCCACTCTCGCTGCTGTGGTCGCTGCACGGCTACGTGGCGCTCTGCAAGGACATCGTGGCGCGCGGCGTCGAGCCGCAGCTGCGCGAGGAGGTAACCCCACTCTCGCTGCTGTGGTCGCTGCACGGCTACGTGGCGCTCTGCAAGGACATCGTGGCGCGCGGCGTCGAGCCGCAGCTGCGCGAGGAGGTAACCCCACTCTCGCTGCTGTGGTCGCTGCACGGCTACGTGGCGCTCTGCAAGGACATCGTGGCGCGCGGCGTCGAGCCGCAGCTGCGCGAGGAGGTAACCCCACTCTCGCTGCTGTGGTCGCTGCACGGCTACGTGGCGCTCTGCAAGGACATCGTGGCGCGCGGCGTCGAGCCGCAGCTGCGCGAGGAGGTAACCCCACTCTCGCTGCTGTGGTCGCTGCACGGCTACGTGGCGCTCTGCAAGGACATCGTGGCGCGCGGCGTCGAGCCGCAGCTGCGCGAGGAGGTAACCCCACTCTCGCTGCTGTGGTCGCTGCACGGCTACGTGGCGCTCTGCAAGGACATCGTGG
This sequence comes from Acleris laterana, assembly GCA_963966035.1. Taxonomy (NCBI): domain Eukaryota; kingdom Metazoa; phylum Arthropoda; class Insecta; order Lepidoptera; family Tortricidae; genus Acleris; species Acleris laterana. Next base: position 11,488 of record CAWYPN010000114.1, read on the forward strand.
CGCGCGGCGTCGAGCCGCAGCTGCGCGAGGAGGTAACCCCACTCTCGCTGCTGTGGTCGCTGCACGGCTACGTGGCGCTCTGCAAGGACATCGTGGCGCGCGGCGTCGAGCCGCAGCTGCGCGAGGAGGTAACCCCACTCTCGCTGCTGTGGTCGCTGCACGGCTACGTGGCGCTCTGCAAGGACATCGTGGCGCGCGGCGTCGAGCCGCAGCTGCGCGAGGAGGTAACCCCACTCTCGCTGCTGTGGTCGCTGCACGGCTACGTGGCGCTCTGCAAGGACATCGTGGCGCGCGGCGTCGAGCCGCAGCTGCGCGAGGAGGTAACCCCACTCTCGCTGCTGTGGTCGCTGCACGGCTACGTGGCGCTCTGCAAGGACATCGTGGCGCGCGGCGTCGAGCCGCAGCTGCGCGAGGAGGTAACCCCACTCTCGCTGCTGTGGTCGCTGCACGGCTACGTGGCGCTCTGCAAGGACATCGTGGCGCGCGGCGTCGAGCCGCAGCTGCGCGAGGAGGTAACCCCACTCTCGCTGCTGTGGTCGCTGCACGGCTACGTGGCGCTCTGCAAGGACATCGTGGCGCGCGGCGTCGAGCCGCAGCTGCGCGAGGAGGTAACCCCACTCATTTATTCATAAGATTGCTGCCTTCCCCGGATTCTCAACACATCGCTTCCAAAATTTTCAATACAAGTAATAAGCTATAATTTAATTTAAATGTAAATAATAACATTTCAATAATTCATCATTTCAGTTATTAAGTTATTAAAAAAACCAAAATTTTCAATACAAGTAATAAGCTATAATTTAATTTAAATGTAAATAATAACATTTCAATAATTCATCATTTCAGTTATTAAGTTATTAAAAAAAGTTAAAAGTCTAGTATATTGAGAAAGTGGTATTTTAAAATTGTGAATGTCGAGAATGAGCAACTGAGAAACGCCCCAAAAAATAAACATAAACCCTTTTCATAAAACATAAATTTATAAAATAAGTCCGAGTCGCTTTCCTTCTTGTCCTCTCTCACTATTACTTTATTTGATTGCAAACAACCAATGAAATTACTAACATAAGTACATTCCGACTTCTTAAAAATACAAATGTCTGATGGGTCTCGTCAGCCCTTTGTTGCCATAAAAACGTGAACCTTCGATAGTAATGTTCAGTGGGCGTGACCGCTCGGCCCGCAGGCCTACACATCCCTGTGCGACCTGCTGATCTTCTTCGCGGAGCAGCTGGGCGCGCGGCCGGGCGCGTCGCCCGCGCTCAAGGCGCTCGTGCTGGAGCCCGACAACGAGCTGTGCGACCTGCTCAACACCTTCATCCAGGAGTTCGTCTTCGTGCACCACAACTACGGTACCGCCCTACACACGACACACGACATACACAACACGCACCACGACACGAGCGTACTACTAACGACATCTAGTAACAACTTTAACATTTAGCGCAACTAAATCTGACAGCGTACAGCGCTATCGAATTTTCCCCAATCAGTGTATATTAAACTTTGAACTCACCTGAAGGGAGAAGCCACACTAAAAAGCGAGTTCTATGAATAACGCTCCCATTGTTTTTCACTTTCAGTACACATTATGCTTTATCTTTCTACCGTATAGCAGAAGTTAGTGGCACTGCCCTCGGCGGTGCGGCTCCTCGTTTATATTCGTTAAGTACAATTTTTTCGGATGAATTGTTTGATGAAAATTGTACCAATAAACCCAATTTATTTACTCGGAAATTAAATTAATAAACTTGGGTATTTAAAATAACAACGTAGATAGAGCAGCGTCGCAAATAGAGCCCAGAAGACACTATTAAACTATTTGATAGCAGCGACGCGTATCGCATCTTTCTACAATTGAATGTCACAATTGCAGCGCAAACCTAATGAATATAAATAAATAAATATGCCGTGTGCGAGGTCGGCCCTATAGTTCCCCTTCCAACCAGCAGGTGTCTGATACGGTCGAGTATTCATTTCTTTTTAATTTTACTGCACTGAAAGGAATGTCGGTTTCGAAGATGGTTTTCACGGGTGAAGGCATGCATGTAATGGAGGACCTACTGGATAAATGTTTTCAGCCGGCAACATTCAAATTTATTTCCTATATAATAAAGGAAATAAAAAAGCTCCGTTGATACAAATAAATGTGTAACTCATAAGGTACTCATTGGAAAATCAAATCAACTTATTCCCATTATAGATAATATTTATTTATTGATGTTCATGTAAGTTAGCCAAGTGTTGTGTTGACGAAATAGTTTTGACTTGACTGGCTGTTGAATATCTTCAACAGGCAGCAAATATTCGTCTGGGATAAAATCAATGGATGCTTCCTTTATGTGAAGGAGTTCCTAAACTTTGTACCGGGAAGGATTTATGTGAATTGTTTGTGTGAAGTACTGCTACATAAAGTCGATTATCAATTGAAATGGAGAAAGATGTGAACAAATATGTACTGAACTACTGACTGACTGACACATAACTTAAATTTTTCATCGATTCTGTTTTTTACAAATAACTTAAAATAATAGTTGTGTATACTTATACTTAATATAAAAATAATTATCAAGTGTGTAAAACATTTAAAGGAGTTATTTTTAATTATTTATACACATGATAATTGAACTTCATCTTCGAATGTACCTACAAGTAATTAAAATTATGAATTAATAAAATAAGGGTGAATTGGTCCGTTCGGTTTTGTTTACACGTTTGCCCATTTCATCTGACAACGACTCCACATGCACTATGCCGTTTAGGATGAGTATGTTGAGAGTATTGGTAGCTTTTGGGAATGAAGTGAGAGTGTGAAAGTCAACAGGAAATAACGATTGTAAAGAACGTTGACGAAAGCTTTCCGTTCACTCACGTCTAAACGTGCGGCCGCCGGCGCGGGCGCAGGTCGGGCCGCTCGCGCACGGCGACACAGGAACGTCACCACTGTCATCACTCACTGTTTTTTTATTCTTGTATGTAAACGGCCGGTATCATTTCGTCGGGATCTTCTGTAACTGTGTATGTTCAATCATTGCTGTACTGCTAGTGCGATTATTTGCTATCGTCGCCTTGGGATTAATCGGCGCGCAGCAAGTAATGGCACTAGAATAGAAGGTAAAGTAGCGCCTCGGGCACCCGGACCCGATAAACGATCAAGGAGAAAAAATATGCATTATTTTCGTTGAAGAAGTGTAAGGGAAGTGACGAAGTATGGCGTGATATGCGCTGGCCGCGCCCGGCCGCCGCCGACCGGTGCGGGATAGTCGCGCGCGTGCCGAGACGACCGGGCGTGGCCGCACCGCCATAACGGAGCGTGTTTGGTTGCATGTCGCGCGGGGCGTGTCGCGGCGCGTCGCGGTTCTCCGGTAAGCTGCACTCGCTCGCATCTCCCGACGTATTTTACCTTAGTAATGGCCGGAGACCCCGGCGCGCAGGCCGGCAGCCCGCAGGGCGCGCGGGCTCGGCAGCCGCGCCGCTCGCGCCGGGAACACGTTTGTGTGGGGTCGCGACGGTCGGGCCTTGGTCGCCCCCGCGGCAATAATGCATATTTTTATCTCTTGCGCGCTCGGAGCGAGTCGCGCGTCGCGTCGCACGTAACATTACTAAGGGAAAATGGTCGCGCCGCTTGTCACGTCCGGGACCGACGGCGAGGGCGCGCGGCGCCGGCTTCGCTCGCGGTCTCGGACACGTCCATTATTAACACAGTTTTGTTATGTTTTGTGCATGTTTTGTGCGTGTACTCGAGTTTTAGTTGCGTCGTCGTCGCTGTGATTGTAGGACTGGTCGTATCTCGGCACGAGGGTAACATTTTCAAAGGCTTTTACTAAGTTTAGTGCATCGCGCCGGCGCTCGTAGTCTTAGCGTGCATGACTAACCTAGGCGTAGCCTGTCGCGGTGGGCGGCGAAGGCATTCTCATTGGTGGTGATTTAGCTAATCATTTATTTTGACATTCTTTTTTTATATATTTCTTACTTATTATTACAATAAGCGAGGTTTACACTTGGGACGAATGGTATCCTAGGATATAGATCACGACACGTAACGTAACGCCACCGGTGCAATCCGGGACGAGCACTGATTCGTGTGCAAGCGTAACCCTCGCCGCCGGTGACAGAGCGGGCGCTGACGCGTGGTGTGTTGCAGACGGTCAAGACGAGCGGCGTATCGAGGAACTGCATAAGCGGCGCAACTTCCTGGCCGCCTACTGCAAGCTCATCGTGTACAACGTCACACCTATCCGCCGCGCCGCCGATGTCTTCAAGCACTACATCAAGGTGCCCACACACTCACATCGAACACTGTAAAAAAATATAGTTCCGGGTTCATGTATCGGGTGGGCCTCGGCGGATCCTAACATGACCTGCAAGATCTCCCGACCTACATGTCTAATTGCGATATAAAAGTGCTGTAAAGATTAATAGTTTTCGGTCAGCAGAACTGAAACGAATTGTTCCAAATGCACACACGAAATGGTAGATTGTTGGTAGATGGTTTTTATCATACGGTAATAAAAAAAAACTCAACTGTCAATTTCAATTAGTTGTTTTCGTTTGCAGTGTTACAATGACTATGGCGATATCATCAAAGCGACGCTGTCGAAGGCGCGCGAGATCAACAAGCTGTCCTGCGCGTTGACGATGGAGCTAGCGATGCAGGCGCTCTACACCTGCATGCTGCAGCGGCACACCGCGCCGCACCGGCAGCTGCCCGAGCTTGTCGAGCTCAAGGTACGAGTCCTTCCATTACCGCTGTCGAACACGCGCGAGATAAACAAGCTGTCCTGCGAGCTGACGATGGAGCTATCAATGCAGGCACTCTACACCTGCATGCTGCAGCGGCTCACCGCTCCGCACCGGCAGCTGCCCGAGCTCGTCGCGCTCAAGGTACGAGTCCGTCCATTAGGCTGCGTTTCCACCAGAGCTGTGCGAGGCAGCGATGCGATGTTGCGAGGAAAAATCCACCAATAGGATAGTGAGGCTAGTAAAACCAAATAATCCTATTGGTGGATTTTTCCTCGCAACATCGCTTCGCTATCTCGCATAGCTGTGGTGGAAACGCAGCTTTACTGCCGTCGAACGCGCGTGAGATCAACAAGCTGTCCTGCGCGCTGACGATGGAGCTAGCAATGCAGGCGCTCTACACCTTCATGCTGCAGCGGCTCATCGCTCCGCACCGGCAGCTGCCCGAGCTCGTTAAGCTCAAGGTACGAGTCCGTACATTACTGCTGTCGAACGCGCGCGAGATCAACAAGCTGTCCTGTGAGGTGACGATGGAGCTAGCAATGCAGGCACTCTACACCTGCATGCTGCAGCGGCTCACCGCTCCGCACCGGCAGCTGCCCGAACTCGTCGAACTCAAGGTACGAGTCTGTCCATTACTGCTGTAGAACGCGCGTGAGATAAACAAGCTGTCCTGCGAGCTGACGGTGGAGCTAGCGTTGCAGGCGCTCTATGCCTGCATGCTGCAGCGTCTATAATTTTGAGAACGTTGGTTACAGGAGCTGGCAAAGCGTTTCTCGGTGATGTTCGGGTTGGACGCCGTGAAGAACCGCGAGGCGCTGACGGCGCTGCACCGCGCCGGCGTGGCGTTCGCCGCGCTCTCGCCGCGGCACCTGCTGTTCCTGGAGCCGCTCGCTGAGCTGTCCAACAAGCTGCTACGTCAGGACAAGCGACACGTGCTCAAGGTACACAACCGTCTATGCATATTAAACTTTTCCGGGGTTCACTTACTGAGTGACAGACAAAGCGCAGGCAAGCCATCGCTAGACCTAGGGACTTATAATTTGGAAGTAATATTTTGCTTGGGTCACTCATACCTTCCGGAGTCTCTTATGAGGACGGTTGTTGTGCCGGTGGTTAAAGACAGGACAGGTGACCTGGCTGATAGAACAAACTATCGGCCTATTTCACTTGCCACTACTGCCGCTAAAATATTTGACAGTATGCTTGACGGGGTTCTAGAAAAGCATCTGAGGATACATGACGCTCAGTTTGGGTTCAGACCCGGTTTGTCCACAGAAAGTGCGATACTCTGCCTCAAGCATACTGTCAAGTACTACACGAACAGAAAAACCCCAGTTTATGCCTGCTTCCTCGATTTGTCGAAAGCATTTGACCGAGTTGACTACGAACTGCTATGGCATAAGCTGGGGGAGACTGGTTTGCCGGTTGAGTGTGTGGCTGTCTTGAGGCACTGGTACAGCAATCAGACCAATCAGGTTAGGTGGGCCAACGCTCTGTCTGGTGAGTACAGACTGGAATGCGGGGTTAGACAGGGAGGGATCACGTCTCCTAGGCTGTTTAACTTATATGTTAATAAACTGATAGAAGGGCTTAGCAGCATGCTTGCTGGCTGTTATGTAGGGAGCACCTGTATTAATAATGTAAGCTACGCTGATGATATGGTGCTGCTCGGCCCTTCGGTCGGCGCAATTGAACAACTGCTGGCTACTTGCGAAGCGTATGCCGGAGCACATGGGCTAGTGTACAACCCCACTAAAAGTGAGGTTATGGTTTTTGCGGCGGGCAAAATAAAGCCATACTATGTACCTCCAATCAGTTTGAGCGGTAGTCAGCTGTTGGTCGTAGACAAGGTCAAATACCTGGGACACGTGATAACGAGCGATCTAAAAGATGATCTTGATATTGAGAGGGAGCGCAGGGCGCTAGCGGTTCGTAGTAATATGCTTGCTCGCAGGTTTGCTCGATGCTCAAATGAAGTAAAAATAACGCTTTTTAAAGCCTATACGCAATCTTTTTACTCGAGCAGCCTGTGGGTTGGGTATACAAAGCGAACCTATGGCGCCCTGCGCGTCCAATACAATAATGCGTTTAGAATGCTGTTGGGGCTGCCGAGGAGGTGTAGTGCATCAGGCATGTTCGCCGAAGCACGTGTAGACGGGTTTCAGGCGATCATGCGCAAAAAGATAGCGTCACTGTTAGACAGAGTGAGGGCAAGCGACAACAGCATTCTAAATGCGATAGCGGGAAGATTTGATTGTCCAATCTTATCTTTTTGGATTGGACAGATCAAGGGCGTTGCCCAATTTGTTATTTAAAAAACAAAAATACCTATGTTTAATTTTCTAATTTAGTTTTAAGTCAATTGTTACTAACACACTATGGATCTTGGTCTGAAATAAAGAATTTTATTATTATAATATTCCTCGGGTACCCGAGGGGTGTACTATGAAAACAGTTTTTTTTCATACGCCCCGAACGGTAAGAAAAGGGCGTGTTACTGCAAACTTATGTTTATGCGTAAAACACGAAAGCCTTTGTTTAACTCGTGCTCGTGCCTGTTTTGCAGTTCCTGGACGCGAAGATCTCGGCGGGCGCGGGCTGGGGCGAGGAGTGGGCGCCGCTGCAGACGTACCGCGGCTCGCTGCTGGCCGACGCCGCCGACGAGCGCCCGCTGCCCGCGCGCCGCCACTACACGCGCCGCAACCGTGAGTGCCACTACCTCCTTTTCACTTTGGAATGGGCGCGGTAGACCCTTTGCATGGCCCTCAAAATCACCCGACTTGAATCCATTCACTCAATTTTAACTGCCAATTTAAAAAAATCCCATACTTCATAGTGAAATGTTGCGTGCGTAGTTTTAAGTTGAATCAATAGCAAAAGTGCATTCTCAGGTCACCGTTGTCGTTTCTACACTTTAACCTACCGCGTAAACCTACCAACGTAACCTGGACTGTAAAATACAAAGATACGTATATTTGATCGTTGCCCCTTATTGGTGCAGGAGGGCAAGAGGCGGAGGAGGAGGCGGAGGAAAACAACGAGTCGGACGGCGAGCAGCCCGGGTGAGCCGCGCGGCGCGCCCGCCCCACGCGACCTCTGCCGTAGTGTCCTTCGAACCAGGGTTTCTTAACCTGTCCGATTTACGAGTGCCGGAGTTTCGCGGCTTCACGATATTATCTTAAGTGCCTAATCTTATTTATTTCGCGATAAAGCGTCGCGTTTTCAATGAATGCAACGGTAAATGTTTTTTTTTAATGTTGAAAATGGTCCGGTATTACAAATAGTTTAAGAAACCCTCTAATAAGCCAATTGTCGACTCGGGCCGTAGATTATTGTATGGCTCAAGTAGGTATCAGGTTTGATGATACTCTACCGGCCTTTTATATTCTGACTTCGAGTTCACCCTATTATACCAATTATCGATTTATCAAGATAGGGCGCGATTCCTCTCGAACGAAGTTGAACGAAGGGCAACGGAGACCAGTTAATATTAGAGGAACATGGATTGTAGGGCTGTCTTATTGTAGAGCAGTCGGACCTCTTTCCTTTCCTCGCTCCGTTCGACTGGAACGCACCTACGCACCCCTATGATCGAGTGGAACAGACCAGCCCGGACTGCCCCGCGCCAGGTGCGGGACGCTCGCCCTGGTATGACGCAACTTCTACACTCGGATTTTTATTCTCATGGAAAAAATGTAAACAAAGGTGTTGCCGTAAACGATAAACATTTGCAGTATTCAAAATATTTTTACTTTCCACAATTATAAGAAATCGACTGTCTATAAAAAAACTATATATTGTAATTAAGAGTAAAGAATTTAATCTGTTGATGGAAAACTTCATTTTTATATAAACTCTTTGTTGTGTTAATTTAAAACGTGAAAACCGTTTTTTTACGCATAATTTATTTATTGCACTGGTATCATTGACTCGATACACCCGTGTTAACAAGTTAACGGCTGCTTGAAAGATTTGAGACGTTACTTCACTCGCTTCGCTTCACGATTCGTGCTCCCGCCGTAATCGCTTTCCAGTGACTCATTTATGCGATTTTAATTTCAATTATATCTAAAATTTATTTTTATATCACGGTTCGAGCGAAATGATAACTTAATATTATATTTCTTGCCGACCCAAACTTTAAGATCCCCTGAAATGTCACTTTGACAGTGACGTAACTTTGTTTACATTTTTTCTGTGAGAATAAAAATCCGAGTGTAGTATGTGAAATTAATAATGTATGTGTGTCGAAAAATTACACACGTTGGACATTTTAAAACAACACCTGACATGAACCGAAATAGAAGTAATTTGACTTGTAAATATATATGTAATGTATTTATCTCAATCATGTATCGAAAGGGGCCTTATTATACAGTATGTAAACTTACTAAAACCATCTCTTTCAACCAGTTGCTACGCTAGTTGAGTTAAGTGTTTTACCACATTTTTTGCTAGTGTGTGTCGAATATTTTTAATTTTATCATTGCATAAAAATTATAACACCTCACCTTTTTCAAAGTCGGTTAACCCTAAAAGTATCATTTTCATGTGTAATGTTTACATCGTTGTTCAGTGCCCATTACAAGACCCGTATGTAATGTTTTCATCGTAACAGATTATTGAACTTGCGTTCAGTGCATTCTTTATTTAAATTTGAAAAAGTGTTAAGATTTCAATAATTTATATACCCCAACCTTATCTATCGCCTAGACATGCTCAGGTTCAAATAAATGGTTTTGGTAAGTTTACATACTGTATTATGTATCGATTTTATTGAAGTACGGACGAGTCGGTGAAGTTATTTGTACAGTCACGAGATTTAATTTGGTACCCACCTTCAATGGTCCAAAGTCAATCTGACATTCTACAACAATAAGGCTGAGTTTCCTAAAAGTTACAAATGACTTGACATCTCTAAATGACATAGACGACTTCAAGCATATTTTTCTTGAAATGGGTCCCAAATGAACGCTCGTGACCGTAAGTAGAGTAAATGTAGTTAGTGTAGTTAGCCAGTTGCATCAAGGTCAGAAATAATAATAAAAATATATCTTTATTTCTGAACTGGTAATTTATAAGGTAAGTAGTTGATATATTGTTGATAATTTTACACGAAAGAAATACTATTTTTGTAATAAACGGGTTATGATACATGTTTGTATTTCACTGACCTTGCCGAAGTTAGCGGAAACTGTTGGGAGTGCGTCTTAGCTCAAATAGAACGGAACGTAGATCAGAACGTCGCGGAGTAAACGACTTTTTGAGCAGTCTTTTTCTTCGTTCCGTTTTGTTTGTTTACTCTGCTCCGCTTCAGTGTAAACGCACTTTTAAGGTAAGGCGGGATAACACCAATCCCAGATTTTCGCAGCTCTGCCCAATACGGTAACTGATGAGGTAACGGTACCCTTACCATGAGTTAGAACTACTGTACTCGTTAACGAGTGGAATGCTCTGTCCCTCGCACTCTATAAGAATGCTGCGAGGCGTGCGAGGGACAGAGGATTCGCCTCGCTAGCGAGTACGGTAATTGTAACTCATGGTAGGGGTACAGGATGCTAAGTGTCAGAGTCTACATGACTCGACTCGATTCGGAGGCACTGGCCGTGCGCCGGCCGCCGGGCGCTGCCGGCGATGCCCAGTAATGCGCGGACGACCTTGTGATTTCCGCGGGGATCTCCGCTCGCGCGTGGGCCGTGCCTTGGTTGGGAGCCAACAACTGGGTAATTGACGATTCAAATAAAACCCAAACTTGAACAAGTCGCATGTCATCGTGATGAAGCCGTTTGCGGTAGACACGCGGGGCTCGCCCGATCGGCTGGTGTAGGCTGTAGCGCGGAGCAAGGAGCGGACTTTGCAAGCCTATCGTCGACTTCAATGAAAAGTTAACCAAACCATACAGCTAATTCGACTTTGCACTTCCCTATAATGTGTTAGTCTCGTAAAAGCTTTAGGCTGTTTTAATCTTTACACGCAAAGCGTTCCACTTATAATTGTACTTAGTACCTAAAAAAAATAGCTAGTGGCAGGCTACCATGGTCTGCCGAAGATAAAAAGAGAGACGATCAATAGGTGAAACGCCCGGTTAATGCTTAGTGCTTATATTACGATCACAGAACTTGGCAAGCGCAATAGAAGCGGTTAACTGGCTCAAAACGGTTTCCCAGACGCTACGACGCAACGATCATAGGGAAACGATAGGGTTTGGGTAGCCAAACGATAGGGTTTTTCTATCGATAGGCGTAATCAAACGTAAGGGTTTTCCAGTCACTAAGAGATAATTTTCAAGTTTCTTAATCAGCCGGGCTTAGTGAGATCTGTGATAAATAAAATTTTTGATTGCTGGTGAGTGTTGCTCGGATAACCCTTCCTATCTGATCTGCTCCGAGCGACGAGCGACAGCATACAAGATATGCGCGCAGCTCTGGTTGGGCTCATTCAATTCGCTGCATGCGGACATAGGGTAAGTAGACTACTACTAAGTACTTTTGGGTAAGTGGACAGTTTATTATTTTTAATAAGAGTAGAGTGCATGATATTGGTAAAGTTGTTGTTATACTTAATATAATATATACAGTTGCTGGTGATTAGTTAATTATATACATACATACATACATACATTAAATCACGCCTGTTTCCCAGAGGGGTAGGCGCAGACCACTTCTTTTCACTCGCTACGATCTTGTCAAATTTCTTTCGCTTTCACATTCACATTCATACATCGAGCCATGCACGCACGTCGCTTACTTAAGATTGGTTAATTAGCAGTAAAAAAATAAATAAGTTTTATGTTCGGTGTTTTTTGAACCTTTGATTTTTGATAAATTATATTTTCTTTTATATGCTTCATAAGCTTTAATAATTTATCTGGATGTTTTCTTAATAATAGATTATTATTATTAGCGTACTTACATATAATGTAATGAGCAATGGATGAATTTTTTTAAAATGCTTAATAATTAACAATTAACAGGAAAAATTACAAATCTTTAGGGATCGTCTATAATTATTAAATAAATAATTTGTTTGAACTCGATTAATATGTCTCCTATACGTAAGTATGTTTTAAACTATAATTCGATAAAATAAAATGTTGCTATTGTTATACTGTCAAAATTGTTAATGAAATTCTAAGCTCTCGACGATACTAAGAATTTGTAACTTCTTCCTGTTAATAAGGATCGTTATTCCTACCGATTTAAAAATATTCAAGCAATTTTTAAATTTTCATCCATTTCTCATTGTTGGAACCTTGTGACGTTTTGTGTCGCGAGAGTGCTTTTCTACAGGGTGAAATCTAAGTCGTGAATCTAATGATCACCTCTATGTTCTACCCACGAGTAGGTATGAACTACTTTCCCTATGGGACCGACTCTGAAATCACGAAAAAATAATCAGCTGCTTCATACTTTTTGGTCGAGTACGTATTGAAGTTTTCTATGAAACAGCTGATTTGTTTTTATTGATTTCAGAGTTGGTCCCATAGTGAAAGGTTTTCATATTCGTGGGGGGGACACAGAGGTGATCATTTGATTCATGACTTAGATTATACCCTGTATATTAGGTGAGGCATACAATCTATTTGAGCAATTTTATATACCTACTTTAAAATGAATTCGTGTGGTGTAAGTGTTAATTTTTGAACACATCTCAAATTGAATAGAT
>CAWYPN010000115.1:0-12354 GCA_963966035.1 Acleris laterana
CCACGCTCGGCCTCTCCAAGGTGTTCATCCTCGACAAGTACTTCACCGAGCTGCAGAAGTTCTGGGAGACGGAGAAGAAGCTGCAAGGTGAGCGCGAGCGTTAGATTCAGGCGACTCATCGCGGTAACGTTCGTTTTTGAATGTAAACCTGTTTGCGCGACGCGGGCGCAGCCTCTCGCCCGTTGTCTAGTGGCCCGAGTCGCGGAGCCCTGCGAGCCCTACCGCAGCCCCGGCGCCCGGCCGCCCGGGGCACACCCGACCAATGTCCGTAACACACGGACAAAGGATCAAAGTAGGATTGGACGCTGTTATTTAATTACCAATACATCTGAGCGAGCCTTGTTATATTTTATTAAGCATACTTACCCAACAAAAACATTTGTGTTTTAATGAACTAATAGGGTGGGTTTCTGTTGATGGTGTAATGAAAAAGATGATTTTCCTTCATTGGGTTAAAAAACAAGAACAATAAAACTTGTGTTTTTTTAATCTATACTTCGTGTTGTATTTGTAACTTAAAGCAAGCCGATGTGATTTGTTCTTTGAAACCAGAGCTTCTTAAGTTCGACTCTAGGTGGTATGTCTATCACCCTGTTCCGATGGTGGCCCTGTGCTGCGTGGCGCCCTGAGCCGCCGCGGCGGGCGCTCCGGCCCGAGTCTGGTGAACTCTACAATGCTGTGGTAGAGCGGCGAGTGATGGCCAGCCTTGACACGAGAGCTGGCATTGTTTGTTGTTAACTCCGTGAGGCGAGAGCTTCATTCTAATAAGCAGTCGGGCGGTCCCGTGTCGCGCGCCGCCCTTAACTCAACTTTACCGTTGTTACTTTACTTTTACGTTGTCTTTGGATAAATTAGTATGTGATCAACTTTGACTCTGCGCCAAATGCACACTGTGTGATATGCCTTAGTTTTCTTTCGTAGTGTGTGCAGTTATAGGAGTTCCATACTTTTCCTTTCCTCAACTTAACCTACCTACGTCAAGTCCGTTCGTGAAGATTTCTAATACACGGTCATTGACAACGATCTTGCCAGTATCCAGCTTAGCCTTCCATTTGTAACGAAGTATTTTGAATCTACGAAGGCGCGCCCCACCAGTGAAATTAAAAAGTGTGGCAGTACGAGTATTACCTAGTGGATTGAAAACAACATAACACGGTAACATAATACACAACACGGTACGTGGATGGAACTGAAGTTTAAAGAAAGAGGTACCGTGATGTATCTCCCGGAGTTAATAGTTATCTTAATGATCTCCGAACGTGCTTCGTAACCTGTTCACGTAAAAAACTGTGTCGGCTCGTCTCTATCCGTCGAGCGTCCGCTCGGAGCGCGGCTCTATGCTCGACGTTATTGTCTGAGGATGCCGTGACCGGGGAACATTTACATGTCTGTTCCCTTAAAGACGAAGGGAAAAAGGGCAGACTAAAAACAGTGTGATGCAAAAATTATCCATTAGAGGATTTGCAATATTATTGATAACCGTAACCGACCACACCCGCACCGCCCCTCTAGCTTCCAAAGAAGCGGCCGCGCTGCTGTGGACGTGGTCCGCCTCACCCGAGCCATCTGGCGTGTGTCTGTGAGTATGTCATCACGAGATTGTAACAAAGCTCTGTAAGGCGCTGATATTAGAACATTTGTGTCAGTTTGTGGGTGAGGCGAGTGGTGACTGTGGTGAGTGTCCGGCGCACGCGCACGGCTGGTGCTGCGCCGCGAGGCTGTGTGTCGAGCTATAGTTATACAGCTGGTGGATAGATGCGGGTCGTTATGCAAAGCGCAGGAGGCTGCGGCTAACGGCGGATAGATCGCCGCGGGGCGCAGGGGGGCCGGGCGGGGCGGGGGAGGGGCGCGCGCGGCGCGGCCGCACGATGTTTACTGCGCTTTGATACAATAAATACTTCCATCTTGGAGTTTTAAGTGCTTTTACGCTTCGTTTCGGTGTTTTTAGGGTTCCGCACCTCGAAAGGAAAAAGCGGTACCCTTATAGGATCTCTTTGGTGTCCGTCCGTCCGTCCGTCTGTCAAGACCCTTTTTCTCAAGAATTCGTGGAGGTATCAAACTGATATCAAATACTCAAATCTACGGTCCCTTAGAGCTGTGAAAAAATCAAACTTCTAAGTCAACGCAATCAAAAGAGACAGCCGTTTATGCCGCAAATATCCGCTAACTTTCGAAACTCGCAAGGGAATCGAAACCTACAGGCTGCCTACTTCCCGTGAACTCAGAATCTTGTGGTACGAAGCAACGTCTCATAGCATAGATAAAGGAAAAATTGCGGAAACCGTAAATTTTTAGTTACATCATAATAATAAAAATAATTTTAATAATTTTAATGTTACCTACTTCTTCTTTCCTTATAAACGAAGAATTGTACGGAACCCTCGGTGCGCGAGTCCGACTCGCACTTGGCCGGTTTTTTAGTATTTGGATCGCAGCTGCAGTAAGGGAATGTCACCAGAGTGTTTTTTTATGAAAAAAAAATGAGACCAGACAAATTAATCTTTCGCTGAAGAACGTTTTAATAGGAACATGCTAACTCTAAACTCTGATTCATAATTAGGTTCCATCAAATCTACTAAGAAATGTCACTGTCACAATAACATATGTCAATGTCAGTATGACGGTCCAGGTGCCACCAACCCTTTCTTAATAACAAAAAAATTAATTATCTTACTGCGAGTGAACTTAACGAGTCTTGTAGTGGTGTAGAGAATTAAGGGAAGTTACGTCCAAATTCAAATTTGGTCTCCATTTTCTGTACACAGACACTATGATAATTAGATAAACGTACGGGTTTCGTTAAGTTTGTCGCCTATACTACTTTGATTCTTCGGTGTTTGTTATGTTTCAAAGTAAACATTTATATTCATATACGTTCCTAAATTCTAAGTAAAACTGGGTGAGTATAGTGTTATGATGTGGTGTATTTTATATTTTATAATCCAACAACAGGTAATACAGGTGGGTGTGGGTGGGGTGGGTAATTATTATACAGGTGTTATTGTTTGACAAACGTGAACTGTCAACGATTCCTTTTTTTTCATTAGAGATCAAGGCGTAAGAGGAAAGCAGGCATAGAAAGTTGTGAACTGTCATCTCAGTGTTTTAAAAAAATATTTCGGAAAAACTATAGAAGATAAAAATAAAAGGAGTTTTATTCTCAGATCTATGCATATAATAATTGGGATTGTTCATATTTTTAATAATTACTCCATTTCGAAAACCATTTCGACGAATAGGGTTTTAAAGCCGGTCTGCATTATTAAGTTTTTGAAATATTTATCTATTTTGGATATTTTGACAAAAGTATATTTAACCTTTGTTTGACTTTCGTTTTCGGGCTTGAAGCCCTCCTAGGTGTATCTTACGGGTTAGGCGAAAACAGTTTGTAATAGTATGTTTTAATTTAAAACACTATTACAATTACTTTTTTTCATTGGATATCATTTAATTGTTGTAATTTATTACAAAATGCCATCCCAAATTTAAAATAATCATGTCATCCATAAAATGTCTGCTAAATAAATAAAGATATTAAAACAAAACTATTGGGTCAAATACAAAATTAATGAAATAGGTGTCTTAAAATTTCCTATTATTTCGAATGAGAAAGTAAAAACCGTCAGTTATATTTTTTGGTCAACCCCAATTCCTGTCGAAATAAAATATAAAATACACCACTTCAAAAAACTATACTCACCCAATTGTTTCGCTCTGATTAGTGAGATCGTTTAATGCCCCTCCTCCAGTTAGGATTCCGGTCAGGATGATATACAACTGGTTTTTAAACAAGCATGTATATTTAATTAAACACATCATTTACATGTTATTCTTAAAATTACTAAGTACCTACTCGTAATTTATTGTTTACGTGCATTTTTTGGCCAAGACAGACCGGGGGAGATTTGATGGAATCTAATTATGAATCAGAGTTTTTATTTTTTACAAATGTTTTGGTTTCTCCTCAACTTTAACTTTAGGTCTACGATTGGGCTTACAGCCGGGTCGACGTTAGTTGCCCAATTCGTATCCGTACCCGAGGCGGAGTAGGCGCGAATTAGGAAACCCTGGCTGTGGTGCAGGTACCTATGTGACGTATCATTAATATCATTATATGATAGTAGCGTGGGAACGCCGGTGCGGGTGCAGTGCGAGGGACGAGGAGGGGGGGGGGGGGGGAGGGGTATATTCCGCGCGTTTTCCTGTTCAGGCGGGCGCTGGCGCGGCGGTCGCTGGTGGTGACTCAACGACGGGGCCATTCGGCGACCTTTCGGCTCTCAACAACACCAACCAAAAAAACTAAAGTTTCTGAACGGGTCGTCCTAGGATCTTTTTATCGGATTAAATTTAACGCGTTCAACAGCCTAAATGACTAAACGACTAAATTATTGAAATGATATTATTAACCAAATTTTAAATATTGTTAAGTACTGGAACGCACAAAAGATATATTCAGACACTGATTCCATTTATTGTAATTTGAAGCAAGTAGTGTTTGATGCCTCAAAGTCGAGTATGTGTAATCGCGGACGTCCGGGAGCCGCGCCCGCGCCTCGTCTGCGCCCGCGCTAGATGACGCGTGTAACAAGCGCCGCGCACTCGCCGCGTTTTTGCGCGCGCGGAATGCGCGGGAGTGAGTCGTCGCGCGCCGCGGCAGGGTGACACGCGCGGCGGTGACGCGCCGACAGCCGCGTCGGATCCGCGCCCGCGGGTAACTCTGCGGGAACTATCTCTGGTTATACATTTCCGCCAGTTTTCATCATCGATTAGAGATTATGAGAACCAAATGAATAAATGCTATCGCGAAGTCGATGAAGCGGTTGTCTTCACGTAGATACCGAACGCAGTCATCCCGTATTAATCTACCTCGTTGCTTGTTGACAGAAATGGGTGTGGTGAGGGGCACCGTTTCTTTAAATTATTAACTTCAAGTAATGTTGGTCAAGTAAGAAGAGAGTGGCAACGTGGCAAATCACTAGTAACTTGTTTTCTATCAACTGAGTTCAGTTTACTCTTGTCGACGTAGTGATATTAGTCCAGCGTGGGAACGTGGGGAACTCGTCCATCGATGTTAATCAATCAAATCGGCCCACAGGCCATCCGGCTCATTCGCACTACTAATTAGTATAAATACACATCGGTGGTCATTGCACCCTCGCACAAATATCGGGTCCCAGACCTAGTCCAAAATAAGCCCTAGACTTTTATAACTACTAGACGGCCATAATGATACTCGTAGTTACATAGATGTATTTCTCTAGGTTAGGTTAGGTTACTTAAATACACGAAAAACATCAAAAACTCAGGAACAAATACTCGCGCTCCTGACTCAAAATATTTACCCATAGCGACCTTGTAGGCAGGGTCACTCCCATCTAGGCTAGGCGCGTCGTCCACGTATGTGAATGTATCACCACTATTACCGGCGCCCGCACACGATAATTTGTAATTTAGGAAAATCCGGACAAGAGTATGTCAGACCATGGTCAGGGGACGTTAATACTAACACAAAACCTCTGAATTAAATCAGGGACAAACGGACAGATCTAGTTGACTACGGAACTCTAAAATTGTGTCACAATTTACCGGCGGGAACGGGACGGGCCCGGCCGCAGCACGAACTATTCAGGAGACGACGATGCCACGCCGAGCGCCGAGCGCGGCTCGGTCTCGACCTTTACACAAGACATCAACGCGCGCGGAGCGCACGCGCGCGCTTTTGGCGCCGCGCTTGAAGTTTACTGCTCATATCATAGCACTGTAGTAGTGCTTACGGTCGCTTGATCATGCTTGTGGAGCGGGCTCGATTTGGACAGTTATTATACTGATATTTCTTGCGCGCAATACCTCTTTCCAGTTTCCGTTGAAGCTGAAAATTTACATAAGCCTTTAGTTCTGATGACAGTACAATAATTTAGTACCATCGAGCTGATCTGATGATGGAGACTCAGGGTGGCCACAGGAACTCAAAAAATTACACATGATGACACAAACCCGTCGTATTAGATCTTGTTAGACGAGTAGATGACGACTGTGTAAAAAAAAGTACAGTCCACAACATAAACTTGTCATAAATTTTATTTTCCTGACAGAACCTCATTTCATTTCAAATCGCGTGTAAAACCTCTTTGACTAATCAGAATCATATTGTCATCGGCATCTACTTATCGGCAACAGCGACAGGAATAAAAGAAAAGGACAACACATAATAACATAGTTGGCTGTGTACGATATAACTCAGGCAATGCGGAATATAGGCCCGCGCTGCAGCGCGGCCGCGGCCGAGCTTAAACCTGCGATAAAGCTTGCTTTCACGAGATTGCGACAGCGCGAGCGCGAGCGCCGATAAACCCCGAGCCAGCCGCGCTCTTTATAGCAAACATTGAAACACGGCAATAAACCGAACTGGGCAAGAACTCGGACCCCGCCTGTAGCGTGTAGGTACTCGTGTAGAGTCCTGTTGCAAGCTAGCAGCTATCTTCCCCTATACCTCGGTTGACTATAGTGAACAGACATTTCAGATGTTTAAACAAATAAGAAGATATATTTGTATGATGAATAACACTTAAGTAGTCTTTTTTTACGCTGGAAAAACGCATATCAACTGTGCCCGAGGGGGTGCAGGGTGGCTATGCGAGACTCACGGACTCACGGCATGCCCGCTAACACCAAGGCAGGGCTCCCTCCTCCTGGCGCGGGCCGCGGGCTCTGGTTGCGCATTCGACTAGGTTGACCTCGTTGCCCGCGGAACGCGGACACGTTTCTACATTCAATATGAATTGCTGTAGCCCTATGCAAATATCTTTATCTTACCAAAAGCTTGGCAAAAGCTTGGTCGTAATATTTGGGTCGTCGCGGAAGTTCCGCTGATCTCGACCTTATCACAGCGCAGTAAGAGCCTCGCCGGGACCGCGGTCTGTCCCGGCGAGCGACGCTCTTCAAGCTTCCGAGAAAGCATTGCGGCGATATCAGTTTCGACCATCGAAATTCTCAAAAGTGTTTTTATTTACCGGAATGTCTGAATTTCTAGAATGGGTTGACTTCCTTGAAACGATGAGGGCTATCCGCGTTATCTTAATTCACGTTTGTGTAGAATTTTGCAAAACAAATATTTTAGTGATTTATTTCGGTTCGGCGTCGAAGGCGAGTGCCGCCTGGAGCGGACGAAGGTCGGCGTTGGATCAAGCTTTCTAACAAACCCTTTCACTCGCTTTGAGAAGGTTCAAGAGGTATTAGGTATACATAATATGCCTACGCTATAAACGGAACACGTTAGAAGTTCTAAATATTGAACGGGAACTCAAAAAAGCAAAACCAATTTTTATATAAAAACTGTTTTTTTTTATATAACAGTGTTTTTGACGTGGTTGAGCACACTTTGAGAATGTAGCTCATCACTGGAGTCCTCACTCCGGCATGAACGGTGATCAAAATAGATACCTAGTGCCAATTTACCTAAACTTGACGCATGTTCATTCAGGCGTAAATCAAATAGAAATAGGTACATTATCTATCTTACTTAAGCGTGAATGAACAGATTCACGCTATAATAACATTTATTTGACAAATAGACATTGCAACACAACGGACAAATAACAAAAAATCAAAACGTCAAATAGGAGCCAGTTCAGCGCGTGCTGCAGCCGGAGCCGTCGCGCTGGTTTCCAAATGGTAATAAATGGTTCCCCTGGTTCACCTATTCGTAACTGGACCCGAATGCGTGCTGAGAGAAAAATATGAATAAATAAATGTAGTTAATGTAATTTATTTATTGTGCTTAAAAAAGTATAAATGCTCAAGAACAAATAGTAAATATAGACATTATGACAATAAAAATAATATGTGATGAATTACGAGTTATTAGTATACGAGTAAATGAATAAAATACAGAATTATGCGTCCACTTCAGTTTATCTACAGTAGCATCGCGCATGTGCACATTGTAGCACCTGGCCACCTGAGGTCGACCCGGCCGCCTGAGTGCTTTAAGGAAGCCGCCATACTCGCGGACCATCTTAAAAATAAGATAAATATAAGAAAACCGGCTAGGTGGCAGCCCTAATTGCTGACCGTACCGGTATAAACTGTCCTCTACAGTGTAGAGTCTGCACGACGCGTACTCCCGGGTGAACACGCGGGGCGCCGGCCGAGCAGCTCATCCCCCCGCGTTTACTGCCGCTGCGCAAGGAACTGCTCGCGCCAACTCGGAGCCGTTGCTCGGTGACAGATCGTAAAGTAATTATTTATAAATTATTCAAACAAAACTACAAACGAGTTCTGAAATAGACCGCACCGTCCGCGGCGGCACCGTTCGCCTTGTACGGGCTGCGCGGGCGCCGACGCCGGGTTTTTGCCACTCTGGCCCATAACATGTCGAACTAAGCTCATGGCAACTTTTAATTTTTAATCCTTACTATCGCTTATTGCTACGATAGTCCACGTACTGGATATGAGTCACCTCGCCCTGCTAGCGTGTCCAGGGGCAGAGTTAGATTAACATAAAGAAGATCTTGTTAAAAGAGCTCTACGTTCTCTGAAAGGTCGGAGAAGTGCAGTCGCAAATCTTGCCAAACATTGCGATCCCGGGCCATTCACATAAGTCATAACAAATTACGTGTGCTCGTTAGCCACTTTGACGATTGTCGCAAAGTGACGTTTAATTTCACCCACGAGTGTTGGTTGCGACATGTGCGCGTCAATTTTTTTCTGAAATTTGTCAATCATAGTTGCGTTGGTTGTATTGTACCACTATGTACACACTATTCGTTTGCCGCATCCCTTAAGTGATCCCTGTTCTACGGCCGAGTGTTGTGCGAGCGCTGACAGCTTCATCTTCCGTAATTACGCCGGAGATGAAGCGAAGAATGCTGCGCGCGCGGCTGCGATGCGCGGGCGCGTTACTTTATTACACGTCTGTCATAACTTAATGCGGTGACTATCGTTATTCTCGTATTCAAATTTAACTATTCCGTTAGATGTAGACGTTGGCGCAGTTTTTTCTGGAATGGTGAAGAAAAAACAAATAAAACGCTTATTCGCATGTGTTCATAAATATTATTCACTGTGATATGAGATGAAAACGTCGCGCTACGTGTTTAGTCTGTAGACGGCATATTAACCGGAGAATTCTATGCAAATACATGAAATGTGGAGCTAACCACAAGTCGCAGTGCAGTGGAAGCGGTGTGAAATGGGTCACTCGTAGAGGAGCGCGATTGCGGTCGCCCCCCGTCACCTGCCGCGCACCCGCGCACGCGCCGGCGGCGCATACTTCTGCCATTCCATTGTCGGTATTTGCTTTACAACTTAATACCGGTGTTACGGTGCGCCACCAAGACCACTCGTTAACG
This sequence comes from Acleris laterana, assembly GCA_963966035.1. Taxonomy (NCBI): domain Eukaryota; kingdom Metazoa; phylum Arthropoda; class Insecta; order Lepidoptera; family Tortricidae; genus Acleris; species Acleris laterana. The sequence goes on from CAWYPN010000115.1 coordinate 9,351, forward strand.
AGCAATCGCAGACGAGTACCGACAGGTTGTTGGAGACTGGGCATTCGTCTGCCGGCAAAAAAATACGCTTGGCAGATCGCTTGATGATTCGACAAATAATGGTTCGTTCGGGCTCGGGTGCGAGGCTTGCAATGCATGGCTCAGAGTCCGCGCCGTTCAAGCTCGAACATTTGGTGCAATGACTAATGACGAATGGTACTTAGTCATAAGAATTGCGTCACAAGAAGCGCCTGACCCGTGCGCAGGGCTGTCCGCGGCGGCACGACGCGGCGCGGCGGGTCATTGTGATGCTGGCGGCGCATCTCGTGCGCGTGCGTCGTTTTTTGCACGCGCGCGGCGGACTTCTCTATTAATGTTTAATGTTTAATGTTATGTTTGTTGTTTGTGTTGTTATGTTTGTTTATTAACCGCTGGATTGAGCCCATTACGCCGCAGTTGGAATTTATAGCGAATTCGTGCTACATTTTTAAGCTATCTGAAATTCATTAGCGTCCTGGCAATAGCATACACGACTCGTTGAATTATTAATACTTACTTGTCATCGATTTTAAGTTCTATAATTTATTGTAAAATCACTTTAGATAGAGTTTTACGTTCAACGTTAATTTAGTGACGGGGTGTGCCTCCATTGTGGGTTAAAAAGTATAAGGTTATAATTATGTCAGGTGTGGGTAAAAATCGAATGCCGCACGAATGGCAACTACTTACCTACATTAAATATTAATAAATGTCTGTCAAAAATAATAATTTGATACTAGCTTATGTTGCTGACTGTTTTTTTGTGCAAAGTCATTGTCTGCTTATTGAGACCAAACTAATTATATTATTAATATTAGCCCCAACTCGGTGGGTCCACGATAAGTGTGGCGGTCCTGTCGCCACCTTTCGCCTCCATCATCAGACCAGTTCTTAACTATCATAACATTGTCTTGTGATCGGGTTTACTTACTCGTGTGTGGCCCAAATTTCAGCCTATTCCATTGACGGAACTGGTTCAAAATTAATTTGCAAGATTGGAAGCGGACAGCTTATTTACGAGTATCTACAACACATAGGTACATACGGAGCTTGCCAAAAGCTTGCGAAAATAGCAAATTCTACGCAATGAAGACTTAGTTTAATTTAAAAAAATAATAATTACATACTTACCTATTGTTTCTTTTTAACTTGTACTTTGTGTACAATTTGCTTTTGATGATATTTAACGTAGCTGCCCTACTCGATGGGGCCCTCGTTTATTTCTTTCTTTTTAGGAATTACCTTTACTGCTCGTAGGAAAGATTTCTCAGTCGTCACTGTCCAAACTTTTTCAAGTTTCCTCTGGTATAAGATTGATAATCGTAAGAGAATGCCTTGAAAGTACGTACGTAGGGCCGCTGGCATGTTACGGCACAGAGGATCTGAGGTGCTGGGAGTTGAGTGTAATGGTGCGCTGTCCGCGACCGACACATGACTCTTCTTCACCCTATCGATCATTAAGGCAGATGAACAACGGAGCCGTGTGTGCCGACGAGCGCGCGCGCTGCGGCGGAAATGCCGGAGATACTCGCTCGCGCCGCGGCCTGCACCTCTCATACTAATGATTTTATTAAAATGTGATGACTCTCATTCCTTTTAAAATGAACTTTTGCCCGGCGATTTCCCACAGACCTCAATGACTGTAATTAAAACTCGAAGATGTCTGTCATTGCATTGTGCCCGCGTCCGGCGGCGGCGGACTACACCTAATGAGACGTAATTTAGTGTCGAGTCGAATTGTTTCAGAGAAATCTCTGACAAAGATCGTGATCACACATTCTCATGTACGCGGAAATGAATATTCGTCCTCGTTTCAAATCAAAACATCTATGAATCAGAATTCCTCATAGTAGTCCAGTAATTTATACGTTCTTATTCGGCTTGGAAATTATCAAATTACCTCCTCGAGGCGATTAGGAAACTTCAAGATTTTGTTTGTTGTGGAATGTGGGCATTCCACGATAAACTACCCTTCGGTTTAAGGGTTTGTCGCTATTAGAATCAGGCGTTTAAGAGACGGCCATTTTACGATTAAAACTCTTAAAGACATGGACGTATCAAGATTCAAAATATGAATTCACTCGACAAAATACTGAAGTATCCATGTCATGCGTTTGACGTATTTAATTTCGACATTGGATATTTTACGACTACACTCAGGATTCATACCAGAATGACTAACTAACCATAGTGATATTGAATGTCAGCCGAGAGCTGGTTGTGGATGCAGGTCACCACGGGACGCTTTCGGGCTGGCTCCGCGGCAGCGACCAGATGTGAATGGAGAGCCGGAGGTTCGGATGAAAGTGGTCGCGGCGCGGTATCTGTCCTTCGATCGCGGGCCAATAAAAAGGTTTTTGACGCTATTCACGGAGCAGCTCCGCAACTCGATACAAACTTTAAGCTGCGGTCCGTAAGGTTCAGGTTCACTCAGCGCACCCGCCGGGCGCTGCGCCCGCGACCGGTTGTGCGCCCCCCGCGCCCCGCGGCCCGGCCGCCCCGCGGGCCCTCTGCGCTCTATAATAAGAAGATCAGGTGAATTCCACGACCGAAATCGTAAATGAATGCAACGCAAGAGTTAGACTAATTGCTGAGACCCTCCCGGGGCGGCGCGGCCGTCGCTGGCAAGAATGCGGTGCCAGTTGTTGCGCTGCAGCTTGCTGAGGCCACTGCTAGCTCTATGCATACTGGTTTTGAGTTTTCCCATAAAAGACCTAACGGTATCGAGCCGAAGTGATTTTCTTTAATTAATTGCCTTTATTACTCAGTACGAGAGCGATCAGCTGCTGGATAACCTCTATTCAGTACATCTCATCCTTTTACTTGGTCGTTGCTCATTAAAATAAGTCTGTTCCGATCGACGTTACTATAAAACACGATTGATAACAATTGCAATGGACGGAAGCCCCGAGGGTCTTAGGGTTAGATCGGTGTTCAAACTAATACACTATCGGATTTGTCGGGTTCGGCGGTCGGGTGAACGAGT